>JAQGBE010000257.1:0-22601 GCA_034698225.1 Scheloribates latipes | reverse complement strand
GGATGCGACGGACACTGGATTTTGGCGGCTCGAGCGGACATTACAGGACCTGTTGGCGACAAATCAAGTGTTAAACCATGACTTTGTTTGGCATTTAATTCATTACCGATTCAGTGATTGAGTTTTCGTCGGATTAACTGATTGTGCGTTTGTTGACAATCAGTCAGATCTGATGCCAACCACTGCTCCACTGCTCGCACCTGTCGTCCAGAGGTGGCGCTCAGACCGCTGTTAAAGGTTCACAGCTTTGACTTCAAAACAGTGACCACAAGACACGTGACTTCAACGCTGTCCCCATTGCCAGCAAAGTGTGGACACAAACGAAGAACAGCTGAAGAATGGGTCGCAAAGCGAAGACCGGAAAGCAGCGGAAGGATCGGTACTATCACTTGGCCAAAGAGACAGGTATTTATTAGTGTTTTAGCCGAGTTATGACAATTTGTTGACAACGTGTTGACCACTAGGTTACCGATCCCGTGCGGCCTTCAAGCTGATCCAGCTCAACAGAAAGTTCGAGTTCTTGCAGCGGTCAAAAGTGTTGATCGACTTATGTGCGGCGCCGGGAGGTTGGCTGCAAGTGGCCCAGAAGTATATGCCGGTGTCGTCGGTGATCGTCGGCGTCGACTTAGTGCCCATAAAACCGATCCATAATGTGATCACATTTCAAGACGACATAACCACAAACCATTGCCGCAGACAGTTGGAGAAGGAGTTGACGACCTGGAAGGCCGATGTGGTCCTACACGACGGCGCGCCCAATGTCGGCAAGAGTTGGCTTCACGACGCGTTCGGACAGAACAGACTGACTCTGCAGGCGCTGAGACTGGCCTCGGAGTTCCTGATCAAAGGGGGCTGCTTTGTGACCAAGGTGTTCCGTTCCAAGGACTACAACGCCCTGATGTGGGTCTTTAAGAAGCTGTTCCAGAAAGTGCACGCAACCAAACCGCAGGCCTCGCGTAACGAGTCGGCCGAGATATTCGTCGTCTGCCAGAACTACGTCAGTCCCGACAAAATCGATCCCAAGTTCTTCGACCCGAGCTTTGTGTTTGAAGACATTGAAGCGAAGACAGACGAAAGAAAGATGAAGACAAACCTATTGATGCCGGCGGCCAAACAGAAAAAGGCAAAGGCCGTGGGCTATGCAGACGGTGTGACCGCTCTCTTCAACCGTCTGAAGGCATCGGAATTTATTTCCAACAGAAATCACATCGAAATGTTGAGTCAGACCAATGAGGTATTGATTTGAACCTCATTTACAATGTCTTTGACAATGTTTTGTTCTTTAAGATCTATGTGGACTCTAATGAGATCAAAGAACATCCGCTCACCACCACTGAGATAATCGAGTGCTGCAAAGATATCAGAGTTCTTGGAAGAAAGGAATTACTGTAAGCTCTGGACTCTTATTAAAATTGTTTTCTAAAACTAATTGCAATTGATTTTTAGCGCTATTCTTGATTGGAGAAGAAAATTGAGAGCAGATCTGATCAAAGAGGAGACGAAGCCTAGTGTTGAGACAATCGAAGAGAATGAAGAAGAAAACGCTAAGATAGAGGAGGAAGAAATGGATGACGTGGACAAATATGTGGCCGAAGAAGCGAAGGAACAGAAGAGGAAAAAGAGAAAAATTCTAAAAGAGAAACGAAAATTAAACGAAAGAATGAATTTAAAAATGATCCACAAAAACGATGAAATACTTGAAGAAGAGTTGGAATTGTTTCAGTTGAAGAACATTAAGAATCGCAAACAGTTGAGTAAAGTGGAAGAAATCAATTTGAGTGATGTCGAGGTCGATGTCAATGAAGACGATGAGAGTGGAGAACAGACTTTCACTCAGAAGAAAGTCACGTTTGACAAGGAGTCGAATGGAATCATTGAAGACCCGGATGATAGTGGTGTCGATGACGATGAAGAAGAAGAAGATAAAACTGATCGCTTTGATAATGAAGACGCGGATGAGAGTCATGATGTGACAAATGAGGCTCAGGAGAGCGACGATGATAGCGATGGTCTGGTCGTTGATTTAGAGGACAGAGAAGACGCCAAAAGAGATCGAACAGAGATGTTCTTCGATAACGATATCTTCAGAGACGAGATGGACGAAGACGACGAGGACGCAGACATTGATTTGGAACTGATTGAGAACAGACTCAAAGGTAAGACTCGACCGAATAAGAGAGAGGATAAGAGGTCGGAGAAGAAACCCAAATACCAAAGTGAGTCAGAAGATGAAGTCGTGGAGGACGAGGACAGCGATTCCAGTAGTGATGAAGAGACGAACACTTCGAACAAGAAGCGCAAGAATGTGAACGATGTGAGTGAAAAGGTGAAGAAGAAGGTGAAACTCAGTCCCGAAGAGTTGGCTATCGGAACGATGATGATTAGGTCTCAGAAGACAAAGCGCGACATCTTTGACAATGCGTGGAACAGATACGCACACGAAGAGGACGAGTTCCTGCCCTCTTGGTTCAGGAAAGACGAAGAGAAACACTTTAGGAGACATTTACCGGTAACTGAAGAGATGGTCAAAGAGTATAAACAACAACTGCGAGACATCAACGCCCGGCCCATCAAAAAGATCGCTGAGGCCAAGGCCAGGAAGAAGAAGAAGGCGATCAGGAAGTTAGAGAAGGCCAGGAAGAAGGCCGAGAACATCACTGACGCCCCAGATATGAGCAATAAAGAAAAGGCGGATCTCATCAAAGGGTTTGTCATTTGTTTGTCATCAATGAGTTTGAGAACTGATTTGTTTTCATCTGATTTTAGCGCTTATAAGAGGGCTCTGAGGGGAAGCAAGAAGGAGACGACTTATGTGGTGGCGAAGAAGCATCAAGGCAAGAGAAGGCCCAAGGGACTCAAGGGAAAGTACAAGATGGTCGACGGCAGGATGAAGAAGGACAAGTTGGCCGCCGAGAAGAAGAATAAGAGCAAGTTTGGCAAAAAGAGCAGTAAGAAAGGTCCGCCCAAACAGAAGTCGAAACCCAAGGGCAAGAATATTAGACCCAACAGACAACACAAGTCTAAACCGAAGGGAAAGTCATCGAAGAGACGATAATTGAGTTTAATATTGATTTTAAAAATAAATTATTCGATATTTTGCCACAATTTGTCTGTTTATTGACTTTTGTTCATCACTTGAGTCTAGCGATGACCAAACTATTAATTGATTCATTTTATTATCGCATTTAATAATAATAATAAAATATTTCTTTCAATTAAATACTAATTCTGAGAACGAGTCGACTCTTTAATTGACGTCAATTTAGTGATTCATTAGCGATAATAAACCAAAGAAGCGATGAAATGATGAAAAGTTTGTGAGAATAACGGTATTTCGTATAAACGACTCGAGAAGTGAATTATTTGACAATCGATTACGAGTTTTACGGACTACAGATCTAAAGTGGCGATTACCAACCTATTATAGCCTGTTATACTAGCGAAACCTTAGATTTGCAAGAGTTCTATCGTGTCAACATTTTGTTCCAAATAATATCCCTCTTAATTCTTGGTCATCCCTACTGATAGACAATTGACAGCGAATGCAATGCAATGAATGCCAACTCTGAGCGGCAGTGCAGTGAAGCCTCCTTTCGGGCGTTGCCATTGAGTTGAGCGCCAATAGTGAGAG
Source organism: Scheloribates latipes (assembly GCA_034698225.1). NCBI lineage: Eukaryota > Metazoa > Arthropoda > Arachnida > Sarcoptiformes > Scheloribatidae > Scheloribates > Scheloribates pallidulus. The sequence continues at coordinate 18,970 of JAQGBE010000257.1, read as the reverse complement.
CACTGATTGACTGCTTATTGTCAGCCAATCATTGGTTTGTGTTTTTATTTTGAAATCGTTGTCTCATTTGTGGCGAAGACATGGCAGCGACGGTCACTTCCAACTCGATTACACTGAAAGGCTCGGTCGATGTCGTCACCGAATTCTTCAGTAAGTCTTGTGTCCACTCATTTGGTGCACTGACCACTGATTTGATTCACAGATTATGGCATTAATAGCATTCTCTACCAAAGAGGTCTTTACCCGAGCGATCAGGTATTGTCTTCATTTGTCTTCTGTCCGATTGACTTCCTAATTGATCCAATTGTTCCAATAGTTCATTCACTGTCAGAAGTATGGCTTAACTCTGCTGATGTCGAGTAATGACAAACTGAAGGAGTATTTGTCGGTCATATTGACTCAGCTGAAGAACTTTATGCTCGCGCGAAGTGTCCACAAAATAGCGCTCGTAATCATCAATTTGGAGACCGAGGAGGCGGTCGAGCGCTGGGAGTTTGTCATCGACTGCGACCGAACTGTCGGCGAAACGGAGACCAAGACTGTCGACCAGAAGAAGATACAGAACGAGATCCGCGATGTGATCCGTCAGGTCACGGCTAGCGTCACATTTCTGCCACTTCTTGAGGGAAAGTTTGCGTTCGATATACTGCTCTATACTAACAAAGAGGAAGACCTGCCGTCCACCGAATGGTCGGACTCGAAGCCGCATGTGATCAGCAACGCCGAAGAGGTCGAACTGAAGAGCTTCTCGACCAATGTCCACAAAATCAAAGCTATGGTGTCGTACAAGAATTGCGAGTGAATTGCATTTGTCTTATCTTTGGCTTACCTTTGAGTTCAATCATCGAATCGATAGTTAATTAGTGTTTCAAAAAATCATTTGATAGATAATCTCATTTTGATTGTAAATTTTACGGAACTATCGACAAATATATTTTTACGATTATTTGTATTGAAAATAGAGAATAAAACAAAGTTTTAATTGAATTTCACTTATATTAAACATAATTTTGCGTAAATTTCAACCGAATTAAAACGGATTACATAATTAATCGTAAATTATAAAACAATTAGAAGAGTTCACGATTTCTTGTATTCAATCCTTTCGACCTTCACTTCATCGCCGATCAGTTGATAGACATAAGTGACGACAGTTGAGGACTGGATGTCCATTAAGACAAACGAAGGAATGACATCACTGTTGCCACAAATGATGGATCAGTTAAGAGATCAGCGAATAGACATCCGAGTCATACCTGTCGAGTGCAGTGTACGCGCCAGTGGCTGATCCCGGGTTAATGAAGAAGTGGCCGTCGGTTTCGTAGGCCTGAAACTTGTGAGTGTGACCAGTGATCACGATATCGACGTCCAGTTGGCGCTGAAGGAGTGACAGACTCTCGGAGTCGCCCCAAGGAATCAGTTGGTGGCCGTGGCATAAGCCGATACGGAACTGACCGACGGTCACCACCTTTTGTTCGGGATATGAAGTGTTCTGATAGAAGATAGCAATTAGTTTTTGGACAACTTTTGTTTGTAGTCTTCGGTCACCTCATCGAAGTCTCCTCTGACGATATGGACATCGGTGGCCAATGTCTTGAGATAGTCTAAAGATTCTTTAGTGCAGAGATTGCCGGTGCAGAGGATGTGCTGAATACGGCCCGGGATTAACAACTTCTTGAACTTTGATGGCAATGAATGGCATCTGAAGGGGATGTGAGTGTCGCCCATCACAAGAACCAACTGAACAGATGGACACACACTTAGAACCATTAGATTCTTGGCCCGAACAGACTTACCATTTTGCGAGCGGAATGTTGTCGTGTAGTTCGGCTCAATTGACAACAGATATTAGTCCCGATTCGGTCACTTCGGCCGATGTTTTGGTCAACAACTCCGACGACAACTCAATTCAATGTCAGACAACTAACACATACTCGCAATGAGTGTCGACACCTAACGGCTAACGGCTGTGAGAAACGCCTCTCTTCTGTCAGCGATCGACACTTTGTTTGGTCGCAACACAAAACACGTCCAAAGAGTGAGAATATATTTGTGGACGAAATTCTGTTACAGAATATTCTGTTCGACAATTGAGAGACAGGTTTGAAGTGCATTGAAAAGCGATAATAAAGTAGGTGTTGGAGTGTCTCATAATGTTATTGACTAGAGTTGTTAAGTCTAGAGTCTAGCACTTGGAGTGGCAAAGAGAGGAGAAGTCAATCGCCGCGATAGACTATAGGCATTGTATAAATGCCTCTGGGATTAGGTCTAATGCGAACAACATTGCCAACAGAATATACATAATATAGAGATAGCAATATAGAGGAATGTAATTAATAATTGATGCAAATATAAAATGTATTGAAATATATTGCATATTCGGACCGATCCTTACGGTTGACGTCCAATGCGAGACAACGTCTCTGCGATCTCTCCATTGGATTCTCCGTTCGGTTAATAGCAATCAATAAATTGAGTGAAGTTATGACAAAAGGAAACATTAGTTTCGCTAATATATGGACCGGAGTTGTGATATAAGCCATGCATTGGTTCGCCTCTTCTAATGCCTAATTGAGGTCAATCTGCGAGATATCGAACGGCGTTAACGAGTATTGAAATTCTTGAGTTATATCAGAACTTGTGATCACCTCTTCTGATGGTTCGACACAATCGTTGAACAGTTGCTGAAAATTATGCCAATTTGAGTGACGTCTACACGAAAATGGTTTTAATTAATTATACCACGAGTTGTATGAAAACTGGGTATAAAACTGGGCATTATTTATGTGTCCATCATGAGCACACAAGTGAGCAAGATGCTTTTGATGTGTTGTGTGCTTTGACTGGCTGTCAATTGGCGGCTAATAATAAACGGCTGATTGTGCGGAAAAGACCGCGAATTAAAAGATAATCAAAGCTTGCGATGGATTATTCGGTTAATAGATTTTTTAGTAGCCATGAAATGAGGCGAAAAATTTTCAAAGACTTAAAGTATAATAAATTTTTTTATTATTAAAATTTTTCACATTTTTTTAATAATAATCTAATCGCGAAAATAAAAAACAAAAGGACTGGTCGTTAGTAATGACTGCACATAAGGAATAAATAGTTTGAGTTTTAGTTATGATATTTTAAAAGCGAATTAAAACTCAAAAGCGATTAATAATTGATTAGAAGATTGAGAGAAAAATGTTTACATAACTTATAGCTATAGCTGTGTAGACAACACTTCGGAATCTGTTTGATATGTGAGCACAACATAACATATTCTATACTATACTAACAGAACGAGTGATATATAACTCTATAGAAACGCAAAGATTCTGTGCTTTTAATCGAATCGATATAACAATTAGTGAATTGAAAGCATATAAAAAGAAGAAAATCAGAATAAGTGTTGTGTTGTCTGCTGTTGTCGAGCAATGAGTGGATGCGATCGGTGAACACAATCGGGCACTACTGGAGAGGCCGTGAGTGACACACAGCCAGTGCTAATGCTATGGCTATCCAAGCGATTAGATTAGGAATTAGTGATCAGAACTGTCGGCCAAATGTAACTTTGAATGCAGTCATTAATGCAAATCAAAATACATTAACTGTTTTTCGTTTTTGTTAGTTGTGTTGACAATCATTACAATCAGTATTTTTACAGTTGATCCGAGAAAATTATATTTTCTTTCATACATATTAAGGGTATTTTGTGTTGTCGGCCAACGAATGAATGGTTAGAATTGACCACAAAATCAATGAATAATTATTTTCTTGTTTTGTTTTTCGTTAATTAAAAAGATTTTTAATTCAGTCGACAAAAATCAGAACAGAAATCAAAATCATAATTATATTTTCAATTTTTAGTTTCATTTATCATTTCGTAAAAACTACACATCTATGGCACAAATGATTAGCGAAGGAATTACTTGGTAATCATAATTGTAATAATAATTATAATATTAATTAATTAATAATAATTACATATAAGTCGGTCATCAATGTTGTTGTTGTTGTCGTTTGTTGTCTGTTGTGTCCGAATTCGAAATATATATTCTTCGTGTGTCTGACTGTCAGTGTCTGTGTCTGTGAGTGTGTGTGTTGTGTGTCATCAATGGGTGATATAGTCTGAAGAGGGGAACAGACATCCGATGACAAGAGTCATACACTGTATGTCTCCATCCATGCAATGCATTGCCTTTGCGTCCAATAAATCACAATTACTAAACGGCTTTGTCTTCGGTGGCGAAACACGTCTTTTGATTTGTTTTAAAAGTGTTAAATATTATATACAATGATATTTAGGGTATAAGTAATACGTCTATTCCTATATGTTTTAATCAGACAACTCAGCGAAGACTTGAATGTATTTTTTTAGAAGTGATTTATTTATATATATCTTTGCTTTTTGTGTCTCTTTGTGTGCAAATGTTTTCTCATATTTTGCTCAATAAAGTAAAATCTAATATTCAATTTGAAACTCAGGCACTGCTCTTCACATTTAATGTTGTTATATATGAAATACATATCATTTGTTTTGGTTTTTAGGTTTGCTTTAGCTTTGGTCTCATTTCCCCGTATATTATGCTTTTATATATATATATTTTGAGAACTGCTTTCGACAGCGAATGGAATCGCAATCGAAACGCCAATCGATTGAAACAAACAATGATTATAACAATAATGTGTTTGGTCTGAGAGTTGACACCAAAAAAGAGTTTTGACGCGATTATTATTATTGCCGACACTCAGTCTCCGGCACTCAGCCGTTGACCACATTTACCGAACGATATATTATATAAGAAATTAGTGTTTTATGTCTTATTTACGCCAAACAAATGTCAATTTGACGGCTCTTCCGACGCGTCAAATATAGAGAGAGACTGATCGGCAACAATAGGATTCGGGGTTTCATGAGTGGAGTGTTTTGTCTGTCTATCGGTTAGTAGTGTTTCGACACAATTAGTTGAGAGAATATTAGTTCTGAATCCGGATATCGACAGCGAATTACATAAGACTTTTAAATATCACTTAAAACATAATTTGATTTATGATATCATTACATAAGGAATGTCTTCGGTTCTCGACATTAGTTTCTCTTTATTAATACATATAATCCTAATTTTGGTTTTAAATTAATTGCGTGTTTCGTCACTTCGTTTTATGTTTCAGTTTTGCTCTTATTTTTCAAATACACAATGTCTTAACGTTTTGCTAATGAAGTTAAAGACAATTTTTCAGTTAATTATTTAGATTTATGTCTCATTTCAAAAGTCAGAATTTTGTTGTTTTGTTTTCTGGTTTCGATTTGTTTTTATTGTCGTCTCTCCGATAAAAAAGAGATTAACGGACTCGAAGTGGGGATTAAACACAGGATTAGGAGATATCGGATGTGTTTTGGTCTGTGTGTTCGGGTTCGGAGACACCGATTGGATCTGCGCTCCGGTTAAATCATGTCTAGCGATATCCAGGGTTTGACATATCGGACGCGAAGCCAGAGTTTAAATTAATTGAATTAATATAATTTACAAATTAAATGTAGAAATTTATATATGATATATGAAAATAGTCGTAAATAATAATAATAATAATAATTGATTAACAAAAAAATACTAAATATAAATCAATTAAACAAAATTGTGAAAATAAAAACATTCGTTAATTAGTGTAAAAAAGGTAATTAAAAGTAACTATAAGTAGTTGTCGGGCGAAGAGAGTGTCAATAAAAAGCTACCGCATTGTTAGCTATGGTTAGGTATGGCCTCGACTACCGATTCTGTAGCTCTGGTCTCACATTAGAGGTCTGGTCTGAGGCTCGCAAATGGCATCCAAGAGTGTAATTAAGCACTGACTCTGTGCTGAGCTCTCAGTCAGTCTGACTCTGAGCTGAAATTAATTTTATTATTATTATTGTTATGGCATATAAACGGCGGTTCACTGCAGAGGAACAGCTCTGCAATGAATACCAGAGATAATACTAATAGCGGAGAGAAGTGTTGTCTCGCAGTCATTGTTTGCCTTAAAAATCGATCAAATTTTTTGAGCGAAAAATCGCGTTTACGTACAAAATATGGCATTTTTTGTATATGTATTCTGCTTTTCGCGCGAATCACTTCTCTCCTGGTATTAGTGCTATCGTTCCTGACTATAGACGAGCCGACGATATGACTGACAACCGTTCCGTTCATTCCCGTTCATTCCCGTTCATTACTGGTCTGTTCCCCACAGTCTTGCAGTCAGTATCCAAATAATTAAGAATATTATTCTCTCTTCTCGTCATTAGAGTAGTTAAGAGTCGTCTAAAATAATGGCATTAGAAGTGAAAAATTAAAACTTTTTTTGCAGGTTTTCGCTACTAATAAGTGATTATTCAGTGTAGAAGTTATTGCATTTGACTAACGGTTTTAAAAGCAAAACTGCTATCATATCATATGAGAGGATCATTAGTTACATATTCAGTTCAGTCAGTTTAATATTAGTCTTAGTCTGTCTTCGAAATTAATTATTAACTTTTTGAAAAATTACTAAAACATATCACTTATTTTGATGTCAACTCTAGGCCTGTGTTTGTGTCGTCTCGAAGTACTTATAGGTCGGGTTCTCGTAGCCGTTGATCTGCATGTTGGCCACGTGTCGTTCCTCGGGTGAGACCGCCTGATCCACTTCGACGAAGCCCTGGCTGTGCGGCGACCGTTGCGTATGCTTACGGAGCAGTACTATCCCGACGATAGTGGCCGTCAGCAGAGCGATGCCCGCGAAGGCCAGCGTTATGTAGACCGAGCCGTTCCATCGCAGTCGTTGGTGGTATGGCTCGCGACGTATCGAAAATGTCTGCAACAGTCGAAAGGGAGAGTCCAGTGATTAGACAAGTGGTTAGCGGGACGTCGGGCCGACTCACAGCTTCGTTGTGATGGAATGCCTGACTTTGTTGGTACGCCTGTTTGGGTGTCGGCACCATATCGTGCACTTCGTTAGTCTCCTCGTCCTCGTGAGGGATCAGCACATTGGAGCGCATAGGCGTTGAACTGACGGTCGTCGGCGTCGGCGATACGATGCCAGTGCGCGCTCGGCTCTGGTCCTCATCGCTAGAGCCGGTGCGCTCGTCTTCCATCGACTCGGGATCAAACTCCTGCTCGAGTTTGCCGGTCTTCTGGTTGGCCTCGACCCGTCGCTTCTCGTCCTGGAGTTCCCTCAACTCCTCTTTCCTCTGCTCTTCCATCACTTTCTGTCTCTCCTTTTCCTGCTGCTTCTGTGCCACCTCTTCCTCGTATCTGTCCATAATGGCCAGCTCTGTCTCCTTCGAGATCTTCTCATCGATCGGAATGCCTCTGAGGTTGTGCCAGAAGGCAATCATTCTCCGCCTAATCTTGTCGGCAATGTTGGGCACTCTGTCCAGCATTTGGATCGACTGGTTGGCCATCCGGATCAGGTCGTCCAAGTGGTCCAACATGGCCTCCTTGTCCTTCAACGCCTGTTTGGTGTATGTGTTGAGGAGGTGTCTGAAGTGGTGCAGAGTGTGAGTCCTGTCCTTCTCGAGCGCTCGCAACAACTTCTCCAAACACTTTTCGATGCGCTTGGTTTTGGGTGGGCTCTGGTCTAAGCTCTGTGTGTAGCAGTCCATCGCCGACTTCTTCCGCAGATTGATGATAGTCATCACTCTCTGCTGGTGCATCGAGATCAATTGTCTCTTCTCGGCCGATCCCTCCTCTTCTAACGCCTCCACCGTCTTCTGGAAGCGACCGGTCATCTTCTTCTTGAAGTCTTCGGCTCCTTTCGGGTCTTTGATCCGCATCTCCTGGTAGTGCTCCTCGAGTTCACTCCACTCTTTCATAACCTAATCGACAAAATTAACATTTTTCACATTAACACAGAATATCAATAAACAGTGACTCAAAAGAGTGCTGTTCTTCGAGTGAACACTAAATTAGCATAAAATTCAGATTTAAAGTGAAAACTCTTCGCTATCTCTCTGTTGGCCTATCGTTAGACAAAAAGCCGAGTCATAAATGGCTTAACACTAACTTTAGTCACTTTCATGCGGTGACTGTCTTCCAGCGACTTTTGTGCCGACTTGAAGGCGTCGTGTTCTCGCTGAGAGTCAAAGTGACTCAGATAAAAGTCGACCGGACGCTCAGTGGTGGTCGTCGTGGTGGTGGTTGTAGTCGTGGTCGTCGTTGTGGTAGAGCTGGCCTTCACATCGTCGCTGTCATCGTCGTAGTCGTCGTCGTAATAATCGTCGTCGTCTTCATCAGAGCTGTCGTCGTCCTCGGAGTCAATGCTATCACTGTTTTTATGCTTATTATCGTCGATAATGTTGTCGTTAACATCTGTTCCGGCGCTGGTATGCATTTGACGTATGCTATCAGTGGTTGTGTGAGGGCTCGGACAGCAGACAAACTCTACCCCCGAGAAGATGCCGACCCCACAGGGCAAGAGCATTGCGAACGATTGCAATTTCATACTCCGTTTGTCGCAACTGGTCGTCGCCGTACGGTTCCAGAAGTCAGAGCTCTGGCAAACACTCTGATTGTGGATGTGATCGAAGAGACAGTGTTCGGGCACAAGCAGGGCATCGCTCTGGAAGGGGCCCTCCAGACAGCGGTAAGGCTTGATCCAGTGCTTGGCCCTGCACTTCTTCTGGCCAACCTTGCACCAAGAGCTTATCTTATAGTACTTGTTCGACTCTACGATATTGCGGACGTCTTTCTTGGGGTACACCTAATGGATGAGCAGAAGAGAAGAGGAGAGAAGAGGAGAGCGATTAGAACAAAGAGTAGAGCGAATCGATCGCCAATTGTTAGCAATTAATAAATCAAATGAGAAAATGAAGTAAAATAAATGTCTGACAAAAGCAAACATTAGTCGGCATTTGGATTCGCATCGATTCAAATGAATAAATTAAAGCCAAAGAGTAGTCTCGATAATCATTCAGAGCCACGAAGTCCTGTGAAGTGCATTCAAATGAACGGAATATAAATTATAGCAAAAGAGTCGTTCCGTTTGCCACTCATTAGAATAATTTCAATTATGGACTCGCATTGAGTGCAGTTTTCGAGCGTAAAAATTGTTTTAAAATCAATTTTAATTTTCGAAATCTTCTGCTTCTCCTGGAAACAGCACTTCTTCTTTACTGATGGCCTAAACGTGTTTATAAATGTTTTGTTTTGTGTGATGTCTTTCACTGAATTAATGTTTTGCGTACGACATCGGTGTTTGCGAAATGAGATGATTTGGCGGTCGGTTTGGGTCCGCAAAATCAATTAATGAGCGAATTAGCGCACAATATATACTCGGTTTGTGTCGTTTGGATGACATCTCTCATACGGCACGACACGTCTCCGACTAATTAAATATGAAGTGAGACTTAATTTAAAATTTATGTCAATTAAAATCGACAGTCAATTCATTTGGTAGTCAATGATAAAAATCGTTGTTTAATTAAATTCCTTTCACTGAGAGAGGCATCCAATCCGGCGAAACGTCTTTGCCGTATGTGTGGCAACAGCTGTGAAGCCAAAGCCCGACTCATATTATATTTCCGAATAAGGCATTCGCTCAAAGACTTACGGAGAGACCGAACGGAGAGAATGCGAATTAAACTGATATAAAATGGCCAAACAATGGCTGAGAAATGGAGACTAAGTCTAATAACCATAATAAGCGATACACAACTATAATATGGTTTTGTCGGCACAAACACTATTCCGATGAATAAATAATGAATTATTTAACTCATTATTTCGGTTAATACAACGTCTCTCAAGAATTTTCGTGTTAAACGACTAGTATTAGAGATGAGTAGAGAAACGATTCTCCGATTAATTTAACAGTTTTATGACTCCAAATAGTAAACTGGGCTCTAATGCGACGGAAAAGATATGGTATTCTTAGGCATCCCTTTCGCTGGTAATGAGCGAAACATTTTTCACTGACAACGAGAAGCCAATAGCGAACGACAATATGTCAGGTCTGAAGTCAAGCAAATTAAGGCCGACTTAACTGATGTCATGGCCTGAAACTGAGCTAAATATTCATGAAATACTCGAGCAATATATGAATCGCCTCGTGTTTGGCGTCTCTCTCCTCTCGTCTCCACTCTTCTGAACACTGAAAATTCATTTTGTACTCAACGCGAGCGTAGTTTTAATGCCAGGCCTTAGGCCATGAAGTGGTAGCGCACCCGAAGTTGAGAGGCTTTACTCTTTACTCTGCTCTTTACTTGGCTTTTATTATAGAAGAGCTTCTTCTTTAAACTTAGGGAACGTTAGAAGACATCGACTATTTTGTAATACATTCTGCGACAACAAAAATAAAGATACCGAACGAGAAGAGCGAATGAATGAGAAGGCGATGAGAGGTACCAACGAAATACAATTCAAGTGAATATTAAAGTGAGGTTTGCAACGGTTGGCCGAACGCAACGGATTTGATGACGAAAAGAGATGAGAGACTCGACAGAGAGTGGACGCGAAAAACAAATTATTGACTCTTTGTTCGACTGGTTGGCCAAAAGGACATGAGTTGTCGACCAGAATTGCAGTGCATTATTGAACATAACTCGTTAATTATCTATTAAGGCATATGAGAGGCATCCCAGGCCTCGATGGAGTGCGCCATCGATTCAATGGATTCAATGGATTGGCTCTTATTATTCATTCTCCCGTTATTGTCGAAAACTGAGTGGAAATTAGAGGCCAAGCCGTCCACCACTTGCACCAGCGCTCCGGCCTATTCTCCAAAGACATCATTTGATGGCATTCATCGATCTGTTCCTCTCTTTTGTCGTTTGGCCTCTTTTAGCGACCAATCAAATTGCAATTCTCGAGTCATCAACGCTTTAATTAATTAAAAACAATTTTTCTTCGACAGTAATCTCCGTCTGCGACGACAAGAGGCCATAAAAGTCTAGTTAGAATTCGTCGATAATAACACAATTATCTTGTAACCTTAATAAATAATAAATAATGATCCATTATGAACTGGATAGACCAATAATCTATGGAAAGTTCGCCTACAAAAAAAATAAAATTTCGCTTTTCGTAATCAAAATGATGAACAGAACAGAGACTGGAATGCAAGATAGGCCTGGAATTTGATGATCGAGGCTCACGAGCCATGAGCTAACCAAGAAGTGCAGTGGGTTGTGTTGGCTGTGAGCAAGCTAGCTAGGCACAATTCCATTCAAACAGATATGTCATAAGATATCTCCGGGTTTCGCAATGGCTTTCAATTAATTCAATGTAATTGTGAGAGGAATGCACTGAATGGCGTAGGTATTGGCACAGCGAGCACAAGCCAGGCCAGGATAAGCCAATGCCAGCCCTGGGCATTTTAATATTTTATTCAAATGACGAGAGCACTGATGACTTGGTGGCCATCATTGCACAGACACACAGCCTCTGCACAACAGTTCGCTCATTCTTCTGGTTCTGTTCTGTAGATATATAACTAATATATAATTTATTTGCAATTTGTTTGAGCACTAAATGAATTAACGGAACGGCCATTCACTGCCAGCCAGTGTTCACCGATTCAATAAACAAAAGCCAAACCCAACGACAAGTGTTGGCCACAAGAAAAAAAATGTTCTCAATATTTTGTCAAATAACAGGTTTGGCTAAGCGTTGGCGATAAATTTGCAAGATGAAATTATGGCTCAAAGTGTTGTCGATGTTGGTGTTGGTGGTGCACACAAATTGATGAGACAAACAGAATGAGCAGGACATCAATCATCTATTAATATAGGATTCGGAGGCGATAGAGAGCTCTGGCGAGCCGTTTGTGTGGTACGGTTGGCCCGATTCGGCACCAAAATGGTTGTGAGTAAAGCCATTCGACAAACGATTCGGTGGTAACAAAAAGCGAGTCTCAAAAACGAGTCAGAATAATATGTTTCGATACTGTTTTGTGCGCTTTTTGGCCACATTTTTAGGTATATCTACTCGTATTAAGAGTGGAAGTCAACGCCCAAACTATGCACTGAAGATATGCAACGAAACACTCGAATGCCTTTCCCGTGGAGTTGTGATCGATATTTGGAAGTCTGGTCTCTAATAGTGCTCTCGGCTTAGGCTCTCATTTGAAAAGCAATGCAATACACAATCGAAACCGTAATAAAGGTATAGAACGACAGAAGTAGAGACGAATCGTCGAGAGAGAGACCGAGTCGAGAGTTAGCCGAATATATTATCCGATTATTATTGTTAGCCAACGATTACTAGATTTGCTAAATGTCTCAATCGATGAGAACGTATTCCATCATTACTGACATAGCAGACAAAAAGCACACAAAAAGCCAAAACAAACATTGATTGCACTCAAAAGTTAATTATTGAGTGATCGTTGAGCGGGAGGTCAGTCCGAGTCCGGCCGCTAATCGTTTGCGCCAGCGATGAGCGAATCGGTTCGGTTCTGGTCGGTTGACTCCGATAGCAAAATGGAGAGCTCCGGAGCCGACCGGACCTGAGCTCACCATTTGCTCACCATTTGCATCATCGCATTGAACATAGAGATAACGGTAGACAACAATTGGCAATAATTAATGCTCTTATTGTTAGCGGAGATTCGCCGCCGAATCAAAAGCCAAAGAGATTTAGATGTAATCCTTACACTCATTAGTCTCTAGATTTGCTGGATTAATTAGCAATGGAAGTCTAACCGACTAACTAGATGAACAATTGTCTGACTTTTACAGATTTTTACAGAAAATGGCAAATCGGCTGCAATTAGGAGATATTTGGCTCATAAATGTTTGATTGCATTGCATTCGTTATATAATGAGTTTCTCTGTGTCTCTGTCACAGAGAAGAGCAGAGAAGAGAGAGAAAACAGATGAAGAGATTCGACAAACCTTTCGACAGTATTCTAGTATTTCGAGCTTGTCTTTGGTGCAGATGGCCTTCGGGTCAGGATCTGAGATCCATCGCTTGTTCTCATCGAGATATTGATTGTGATACTTTCCATGTCCGCACAGGATGGCCACCATAGGCTGAAAGTGCGTCAGTCCGGTGTCGATGTTGGCGGCCAATGCCTATATACCCAAGACAAACAAAAAATATGAGCCATTAGTTTCATTTATAAGAGTTATACTGCTTTTTAATAAATTGTTAGATCATTTCAACCGTAAATAAGCGGCAAATTAATTGAATCGTTTTGATATCAGACGAATAGTTAAAGACAATTAGCAGAAAAAATAAGTGGATTTAATGCGATTGAGAATCGAGTCTTAAAAATTGGAGGCAATTAGAAGAAGAAAACGACATTAATTCGCAGATTAACGACAGAATGCTTTGAGGCCAAAGAGTTTCGCAATAATTGAGTTTAAAAGGGAGCAAAAAAGCGTCGAAACAATTGGATCGAAGAATTGCAAATTGAATGGCGAACCGGGCTTTGAGTCAACTCATCATTTAATCGCTTCTAACGGCAAATAAATTCAATTAATTGCTAGCCTTAGAGGAGAAAAATTTATAGTTTGCTCGCCGAGTGATGACAATCAGTCCGAATCAGGCATTTTTGAGCAAACAGTGGAACGACTGATGAACTGAATATAACGAACAGAGCAGACAATCGATTGAATACATGTTTTATTGGAGGCCTTCTCTGGCGAACTGTATTAATGGTAAACCCGACCCAAAGCCTTAATTTAGTTCAGTAATAGATCGGCGAAAGAAATCCAATTAAGCGGCATCTCATCGGAGGTGAGCCAAACAATCGATGCCGACTACCGGTTGCCATCGATTGCACACTTAAGGCGTCCAGTTATTGACACTTAAAAAAGATTGGCATCACATCAGTTGGTCCCGACTCAAGAGCTCTGCCATCAATGGCCTTCACTGCCAGCCGCACACCAATTGTGTGTCGACTCGATTCTCGAGTGTCGTGTATGTGATCGCTGGAGATGTGCTGTGCGGCTGTGGCCCGAGTGGCCGATAAGGTTATTAAATGTCAGTTTCGTCTCAGAAATGTGAGGCCACAAAGAAAAATATATTTATGCAGATCTTGGTCTTTGATAAATAGCGTGGGCTCGCGGCTCGGAATTTTGAGTATGGTGAAAAGCTATTACTGCCACACAAGCTATGGACGGAACGCTGTTTCGCCTTAACTTAATAAAAGAGATTTCTTTGCTTTGATTTTTTGCTTCTCCTCGCTGTCAGACTCATAGCCAGTGCTCTGATTTGCAATCAAAAGACATAAAATTGTTCGCGACTTTGCGTCTAATATACGGAAACCTAAATATAGTTTTATCTCATTTTGTTGGCAAACGTTTTTCGGGATAGAAACTGAAAATCATAAAAATGAAAAAATATGTACTTTTTCGAGCAGTTTCTCGAAATTAAGGCAATAAAAAAGAGAAGAAATTGTTTAGGAATTTAATGGTAAGCATTTCGCCGGACGATGAAGTGCTCAGCAAAGAGAGAGTGTATTAGACCTTAAGGTGTGTTCCACTGGCGCGGCATCTCATCGAAGAGAATCGCAATTATTTGTAAATCATCGTAAATATAATAATATATTTACTCCGAACTCGAAAACGAAACATTAATTTCGCTTAAAATGTAAAATCGATTTCTTCTGGACTAACGATAGAGAGTTGGAATATGAAAAAACTTAATTGAATTCTAAGTATTTTTTACCGAAGAAAATAAAATTCCACTCAAAGAGAACGATGTGGGAGAGAATGTGGAGAGAGAGAGAGAGAGAGAGAGAGAGAGAGAGAGAGAGAGAGAGAGAGAGAGAGAGAGAGAGACGGATATATTAAATTTGAATAAAAAGAATCGCATGAATTGATTTGCAGAACTCAACTGTACTGAACAAACAACGAGCAGAAAGTGTGTGAGCCAGGTATGTATGGTGTGTTACACAAGACGAGTTGCATTAGTAACAACTGTTCCACAACAAGAAAGGGATTTCTTTGAATAAAAAGCTTATTTTTGTGAATAGAAAATGATCTTTTAAGATTGTGTCCGCCTTAAGACCAGATACTATTGACTGAATCGAGGCAGTGATGTGCACGACTCCACTGACAGGATAATTGTTCGAACAAGTTATCTCTCTATTAGACGATCGGTTTAAAGTGAGTGAAGTGTTGTGCTGTGCTGTGCGATCAGGCACGACATCGCATCACCTAGCTCATCACAGAACAGAACAGCACATCCCTGCACAGCAACACCATGTAATTAGACGGCGGAGAAGAGTCATCGCCGATACGCCAGTCCCTGACGTAAAGGAATGTAATCGAAATTGAAAGCCATAGCCATAGCCAGAGAGCACAGCACTGGTGGCACAACGTCTTGGCATAAATTGCTAGTTTATCTTAAGAGTGCGACATATATATAGTAATTTGGATGCCATTCATTATTTAATTCAATTAACCGGAACAGTATAAAAATTCTTGGCGGCAAAGGGACTCGAATTAGTGTGAAAGGTGAAAAATGTTTAACAAGATTAGAGATTCACAGACGAAAACATAGACTTTCTCTGGCGATTGTCAGATAAGGAGTTGAGTTATGGCACAAATGAATTGCGTTTATGCCTATTATTTATTTGTCTGCCATTGACTAACAAACGAAAGGCCAGAACTGAAATCACTATTCAGTGTTCGGATTCTGTAGAAGTTCTTCGGTTTTGGTTAGAGGCTAAACAGACGACACCCGTACAGCACATGAGGACCAGTGCTGGCGATAAAACAAATCCAATCGATGGCTAGTTATATAAAAATGCGTCATTTGGCTCATTTTTGTCTTGTTTGTTCAGGGAATTGGACCCGCAATCTCTCGGGTTGTGTTCGCAGCGCTAGTTTGCATTGATATTAAGGCAAACATTGATTTTTCACTTTATATTTGACAGAAAAATATTTACACAAATTATAGTCGAAATAAAAGTTGTTTTTAAGACCCAAATGCAGTGCCAATAGAATTTGCGAATACAATACGGAGAAGACGTTTGAAAAGAGAAAAGAGTTTTTCAATTATTCACGATTTATATTATAAATAAGTTATATTCAGACGAATGGTTCGGAATATTACCAAAATGTCTAGATTTGTGCGATAACTCGCTTTTCAATAATTAAGGACAGAATGCGAGCGAACGGACGGAAAAATAGTGTTTTATAGATAACAGTGAGTGAACTGAGAAGAGAAGAAAAAAATTGTTCACCGATTGTAAAGTCTATCTAAAGCCCAACAGAATTGTTATCAAAGGTAATGCACTTCTAATGAAATTGAAGTTTTATCTCATGGCTTAGGACTCATGGCATATGATCGACGCCTTCGTCTACTGAGGACAACGTCATAATTCTTCGCAATGAAAGACAATTTATCATTTATCATGGTCATGCGCTTTTTGTAAATGCATTGATGGCTTAAAATTAATTGTTTGCACATATATTTTAATATTCAAATGTTCAGCTCAACAATTGAGTTCGACTATTGAGAGCCGGTTCCAATTGAACCGCAATGTTGCCAACTATTAACTAGGTTAAGTGCTGTGCTGTTGAAATGTCGGACTACGCAAGGAGACAATCATTTGTCTTCTAATATGCAAAACTATTTTCATCGGACAAAACTATAACCATTTGTAAAGTGGATACGACTGCGGACTATAAATCGCAGAATCGATGCAATCAATTATTGATTTCCTAAATGTTTTGAAGGCTTTTCGGGGAATAAAATCAAAAAATATGAATAATATTTTTAGGCCTAAAATGAATTGCAAGAAAATAAAAATAAGTTTCGGGTTTTTCTACTTGTCTTCAAGTATTCGCTTCATTTAAATAAGATATGAAAAGGACATAAATTATTCATTGCAATAGAAATTGTTTAACATTTTAGCTTAATTTGTTTGGCAATCAGATAAATAGGCAAAAATTCCCGGATGACTCTCATTTCACATGATTACTCTGCCTAATGATACCAAGTTTGAAGAATTTTGAGGTCGATTTTGAGACTTGAGAATCAGTGGAACTCAAACTCAAAGTGTTTTTCGTCGTCGGCGACGATTGGATTGAGAAAACAACAACAAATTGAAAACAATAAAAGCGACGAACAGTTTAGAGCCAAAGCCCTAACGGATTGTGTGCCACGAACTGTGTGTGCAGTCCTTCTGCGACCAAGAAATCAATGAAATTGCGTTAAATGTATGGCATAAACACAAACACCAGAGTCAGAGATACATTGGTAACACTCGAGAGACCGGCAATGAATTTAACATTCAGTCCTCCATTCGATGCCAATCGAGACTCTCTTGTCTAATATAACACAGAATATTCTGTGCGCTCGCAGAACAACAGTGTCTTAGATTAAGGCCAAACCAAAGAGATCTCTCTCATAGGGCACAGAATCGCGGGACTCGTATTCAGATTTATCGCAGATTAATGTTATTAATGTTATTAATGACCCGAAATATGCGTTCCGGTTATGGCCGGAGACCGGAGTTCTCTAATAAAATGGAGTCAAGTATTGCTAGAATAAGCAAGAAATAGTGGTTTCTCTCGGCCATCAATCTCTAGCCATATATCATATTCGACGACAAAATCCGAGCCAAGACTCTGCCAATCAGTCGCTCGACCCTTAAGAACAATCAGAGTCGGCGAACGATATTTAAGTGACTGAACAGAAAACTGCTTTCAATTTCGTTTTCAATGAATAATCAATATTTTGGGTTTTGTCGGAACAGACAACTGTGACAGGGCTTGTGTGGGGCACAGGGGTTAACATCGCGCGCACAGGCCTTCCAGCAGTCACTCAACAATTTCCGGACACATTTTTGAAGTGCATTTTTCATATCAAACAAGTATTTTTCATACAATTTAACCCATTTGTCAAAAATTTCGATTTTGCTAGAGAACCAAATCGATAAGAATTGGCCTCGATTAGTAGCCACATGGCGAACGGACCTGGTTACTCTTGTGCTTGTTGGCAATACCAATACCAATAAAGTGTATGACTTGTGCAGCAAATAAGAAGCAAAAAATCTGAACCAAAAGCCAATCCAATCCAAGTTATTGAGTGCAGAGGCGAAGCCAATCAGTAAAAAGTGAACGAAGAGTCGGATATTTTTTGTGTATCGGATAGTCTTCAGCCGAAGATATTCATAGCACAGACGAGAGCGAAGACAATGTTTTACTATGTCATTACTAATGGCCCCGATTTGGACGGCAAACAATGGGTTGGATGAAAAAGCAAGTTTAATTACGGGGTTTCGCTTGGCGGACAATGATTCAATATAGCCTCGATGATATTGTCCAAGCTAATGTTGTGCTCACAAACCTAATGGATTGTGTCAATTAATAAATTGATCGCCAAATGACGTAAACATAAATAATTAATAGCAAATAATTGGAGCCATAAATCAATTACTAATGGCGTTCGTTGTCGTCTGAATCGACGTCTCTTAACGTCTCCGAACCACGTCTTAAGACGCGGACCAAAAATAAAATATATTATTATATATTAAATAAAATAAAAAGTAAATCAACTGAAAAAAGAGATAAAATATCCTTAGAATGCCTTTTTTGGTTGGGCTTGGCTTTGGATTCGCAGTTTGTCCTAAACTAAACACTGAAATCCAATTCACATATTCGGAGGTCTTTCGCCGATAGAGTAGGAAAACTGGTCTTATAGTGACGGCAATAAACACGACCAGTAATGTCAAGCAACAAAACATGTACTGCACTAACACTCATACATACGTCTGTCTATTGATTCGATAGAGTAATCTTCAATGGAATGCAATATCGGATATGCGAACACCAAATGGTCTAAACTAGTGGCAAATTATTAGGCAATGGGAGTGAACGGCCAACACAAGACATCCATTGCTAGACACAAATGAGATATGGCTTAGGCTTTTGGATTCAAATCCCATTCCAATGACTTAAGCAATAATTTTATTGTGTCCTCAAAAAAAGTCGAAAGTCATAAAAGAGTATTTCATTTATCAATATTTGATTCCAGCAATTAATTGCATCGCTCAGACACCCATACAA
>JAQGBE010000256.1:0-22650 GCA_034698225.1 Scheloribates latipes | reverse complement strand
TGAAAAGGTTTCTTCACCTTTTCATGTTTTTCAGACCTACATATATTTGAGACCTGTTGAAATGTGAGTCTTGGGAGGGCTAACCTAACCTAACCTGACCAGTGAACGGGAAGATGCGGTGCACTGAGTGCTCATAACTCTAACTCGGATGGAGTGCTCATAACATGACTAGGATTTGGTTGCTATGGGAATATATTGTCGGTCGGCTGGAAGTCGAGCCCATTGTGATATGCATTTGATTATTACACTCAAAGCACTCATTTATCTAATAGTCGTCCAAATAATGAGTTAATAATATTTTGGCCGCTCTTTGCCTATCGATTGGTCGCTCAGTCGGTGGCGAACATCGGCTCAGACGCCAAGACATATCACTGATGTCTGACAATCGTTTGGCACATATATTATTTCAATCATTCAGTTATGAGCGATAAATTCCATCTCTGCTCATATACTTATCGCCAGAGAACAATATTGCAGATGAATTATGAGCTAGATCGTCTACTGCTATTAATAGACTTGGAATTCCTCTGCAAAACCCAGTGCTCCACTATTTTCAATTATTCGAGTGTCGGATAACTTGTTAAAAGTTGGTTAGAGTTGGAGTTGAAGTAAAATAAAGTAATATTATTATATGAGAAAACGGTTGAGCAGAGTTCGGGAGATGTGTTGAGTTGTTGTCGCCGATAATGAAAAGTCTCAATCCATTAAAGGCTTGGTAGCCCTCATATGCCTTATCGGACTCAATTGGGACCGATTTTTCACTCGACGAAAATTTATTGATTTTATTTTGCAAGTATTCGCCGCAAAGTTTAAGTCCCTTATTATTAAAGTATGAATTTTTTATCGTATATATTAGGAGCGATAGACTTCCCACTCGTCGACGACAACGGAATGTCTTCTCAGAGTTAACTTCTGTTTCCTCGGCGTCTATTCAGTAGGCATTCGCTCATATATTATATTCCGCTCTTAGATATACTCTTCCACTGGCACTGGATTGCAGTCTACAGTAGACTAGGAGTAAAGTACTTGCAATGTGTGTGATATAACACAAATGTATTGGCCATTCAACGGCTGAGAAGAGCAATACTATTATGATTCACATCGAGGTATATAGCGTTTGACGAGCGGTTCAATGGTTGGCAGCGATCGCTTCCGAGACCTCATTAACTGCAAATCGAGAGAATGAATGCCTTTCTCTCATCCGAAGCGTTGACATTGTGTTCCAATCATTTATCTTATATACGGCTCTCATCTCTGCTGACAGAGCTCTGCCTCACTCTCGACAATCACTTTAAACCTTTTATTATATTTTTAGAATGATATCGATTACTATACGCTGTCATCGATAACTTGTTGAACCGATTCGGTCCACACCAGACCAGACCAGACCATAACAATTATATTCTTCTCGTTTTAGGTTTAAACGAATTTTATGAATTGGAATATACACGTATGGGTTGTTTTATGAATACTCTAGTCGATCGATAAGCAAATAAATTGCTCGCAATCGAGATGACAAACCCAGAGAGTGTGTTCTCCGATCTCGAGAAGAAGTTTTACGACCTGTTGGTCAGTTACAGAGGATCGAGGAAATTAGTGCTCGTTATAGTGGCCATCGGACTCCTCCTCGACAATATGCTGCTCACCTCAGTCGGTATGAACACCACTAACTCTACTATCATAACAATGTTAGTCCATATTCTTAACTAATCGTTCGACGCATTGATGACATCGCCCTCGAAGTCAAAGACCATTAGACGCGACCAAAAATAACACAAGAATTGTTGAAATATTAATTAGAAAGCATTTGAATTTGTAGTCAAATAGAGAAGAAAAGTCAATGAGTTAATTGTGCTTTTGTTTGGCGCAAATTTGAATAAATAGTTAATAAATTCATGGTTTACACAGCTATTAAAGTTGTTTTTTGAGATGTTGTGCGAACAGGGGTTTTAAGGTCAACAGAGGTTCTCAGTCTGTCTCTGAAGGCGTTTGTTGTTCGAAGCGGACACCGATTTAGAAAATAAGCTGTGATTTACTCGATTTGATGGATGTTTTATTTGTAAAAACAGTGGAGAGATTTTGTTTGACTGATTGTTTTGATTTTTCTTCGAACGGTTCACAAGTGTTGGCACTCGTGAAAGAAAATTATTACCATTTTTCACGTAAAAGTGAAGACACAAAGCCTTTATATAATAGTTTTACTGCGGATTAAATTATAGTCAATTAGAAGCGCGTCAACGAACTTATATGAAGGTCTTTATCTGTCATAACAGAAACGGATTATATATTTGATTAGGTTTTCTAATTAAATACACTTTTATTTAATTACATTTAATAATTATAATGGGCTGTAAGTGGTCTAAATTTAGCATGGCAAGTGAAGATTGTAAATTTCACTGTAAGACTGACCTTTCAAATTGCTTTTAACACAATGGCAGTGAATTAAGTGACTCTCCATTGAAGAGTTAGACTTGAATTTCATTTTTATGACTCCAAAGATAATTAATTAACTTTTATAGTCGTTTCGCGTTGTTTGTAGACCTGGAATAAAATTGAAATTTCATGTTTCCTTATTCATTATTGCGATCGCTTTTGTAGCAAACATGTGATCCTCCAATTGGCACAAAATTGAGCAGGCAAATTACAATTGCATTTGTGAATGTCTATGAAGATGATGGTCACGATCTCATCTCATGGGGAAATTTGTGAATCCAATGATGATTAGTCGAGAATTTCAGTCCAATTATGGCAAAAAGTGAGATACAGAGGACCCGATTCAGAGGAATCTCTTCGCGGCCTTAATTTGATCGCACGATAAATTAGAAAAAGGCATTGAAAGTATAAAATTATCCTAATTTTGGATTTCAATTATAGCCCAAAGTTGTCACTGAAAAAAATGAGTCAATGTATGAGTTGTTTTGCATTTCGAGCGAAATTTAGTTCAATTGATTCGCTATTTTTTTCAATGCGAGACTCGATTCCGAAGACTTTCGAAAAAACATATATTTAGTGAAAGAAATGTTTTGATTGATTGAAGCAATTTCTCGACGAATCAGGTTCTGATGGCTCTGTTGGCCGGCGTTACGCGAAAATTAGATGATCTGAATCTGAATCTGACTTTTGATTAGCGTTTTAGTAATAATCTGAATCTCTTAACAACTCTTTAAGAGAATATTGACTCTCCGAGTGAGTGAAGACGAGTCTTGAGTTTGAGATGTCCTCAAATTTTATGTATAAATGTTTAGATCGAGTTAACCGATCGGCTATTAATAACCCAGTTATTTGAATTGCATATTCTCTGTGGAAAGGGATCACAAAATTTCAATTTATATTCAATTTGGTCTCTCGTTTGATACAAATTTATTATTCAATTAAATTATTTTACCGAAGAAATAGATTTCGAATTAAGATTGAAGTCGATGTATAAACGGTGACAATAATTACCTGGTCATTGACGCGGGCCGTCATTATCATGCAAAATATTCATCTCATTCGCCAATATGTATGATCTGTTTCCCAATACAATAGCAGTTTAGATATTAATAGTGGAAAAAGTTATACAAATAATTGTTATTAAAGTAGTGGCGAAAGGCGAACCAAAAATATGTCTATTCTCGGTGAATAAGATTGCGATTGCGATGAGAACTCATCGCTCGTCTGAAGATGTGATCAGTAATTGTGTTGCAAACAATCGCAGTGCCAATTATCCCGGCCTTCCTCTACGAACTGCACCACCAGAAGGATATGGTGGTCCTCAACGAGACGCTGCGCACATCGAGTCCGTCGCCGGCACAGGTCTACAACAGACGACTGGAGGAACGGCTCAGCGAATCGGCCAATTTGTTGCCCTATATTACCTCAGCTAAGAATAGACAGTCAGTGCCGCTCAATAAGGCAGACAAATGCGATAGAGATGAGGTATATCTCGAGCATTGCAATCCTTTTCACTTCCTCCCGATATTTTGGTCCAAAAACCATTTCGAGTCAAACCTTTTACATCTTTATTGAATTTATTGAATTAAATCCAATTCTCTTCACGCGTTAAATCACTTTAACGACGCGAAGGACTTATCGACAACACCCGAACCGCCGACGACTGCAGAGCCGCCGACGACTGTTCCGCCTCTACCTGAAGACGTGTTAAGACACGAGGAGTTGATCAACGAGAACGCCGAAGTGGGCATTATGTTCGCATCCAAGCCCATAGTCCAGGCCATTACCAACCCGTTCGTGGGGCCGCTCACAAATAGGTCGGTCCACCTTTGCAATTGCAAACAGCCGTATCTTCCATTAGCCTTAAATTGTAGTCGACATTAAATTGAGCCATGCCAATTCATGCCAATTCAGTGCATTTCACCGCCACTTTTGCCTAGACATGAGCGCATCCCTAAATGGATCAAATGGATCATGCATAATTTGAATCGATTCGGCTATTTTTGTCGTTTTCGTTAATTTGCTGTAAAATTTGATTAGGTTTTACGGAACCGGTGTATACTAACTAACTAAGTATTACTCAGTTATACACCAGTTTGAAATGTGATTAAATGGTGTAATCTAGTTGAAGGTCTGCCTCAGGTCTGTATCAACTGGATTCAACTCGGATTCCAGGAGAGCTGCACCCCATTAGCCTTCATCGATTAGAATCACAGTTTAAGTATTTCTTCGATTCTCTTAGTATTTTGATCTCTGATTGTTAAACAAGTTTTAATCGTTGATAAACAAATTGAAACATTCAAGGGTAGAGACAGAAACAGTGTTTTGCTGTTTGACTTTTATTTCATTTTTCACTTTAATTTTTACTCTCAAAGTCTTAGAGCTTTTGTGTTACTCTAGGATAGTAAAGGGCATTTGTGGCTATTCTAGCCAAAAAACATTTTGGGCTCAAACGAGAACATAGTTTATGTTGACTAGATGAAACTCTTACAAATTTCTTTTTATCTTTTCATATTGAGACAAAATTTTGTTGGTTGTTTTCCGATAGGTTGATGTAAGATACGTCAAATGGTAACTATATTGAACATTTACAGTCAATATAGCCCACACTTACTCTGGGAAAACAGATTTTATTGAATGATAACATTAAACGAAATAAAAGACTGACAAATGCGGAGTCGAGTGAATGGCAGAGAAGAGGAGTGAAAACCAGACCTGAAGCTCGAAAACGGAACGACTGAAAGGCCACTGATTTAGTTCACTATTGATGTCTATTTTTATGGCTCATAATTGGTTGCATTAAATGATTATCCGATGTTTGACTTTGACTTTTTATCCCCGCACAGAATAGGTTACAGTTGGCCACTATTTTTTGGTTTGATACTCCTATTTTTTTCTACAATGAGTAAGTGACTGATAAGTGGGGTCGGATTATGGCCAACGAGTTTGGCCCACTTTGTAATTTACGCTCGAATTTCAAGCAAAATTACAAAATTGCAAAATTACAAGGTGGAAAGGCATCCAACCCTTACTTGCAAGACATGCGGCGAACTTCACACTAATGTCGTGGCCTCTCAACAGTCTTCGGGTTCGGCTCCTCATACCCGACGCTATTCATCGCCCGTTCACTGCAAGGCATCGGCTCTGCGTTCACGAGTGTGGCCGGAATGGGAATGTTGGCGGAGAGATACCCGGATGACCGTGAAAGAGGTCTTTCCTTTCTTCGCATTCTATGATGTCAGATATTTATCGGTTTATTAAGTTTTGTTTCGTATGCACAGCAGTTGAGCGCCGGTTATATATAATTTGGCACATATTTGCACGAAAAGCTAATTCAGTCCTCAAATGATTGAAACAAATGATTCCGAAAGAAAACAAAAAATATTTTCACTATTATATCGATTGAAAGACCTATTAATACCTGTATTGCTTTAGTTAACTCTATCGCTACAGTGTATTGATATCGGATGACATTTTTAGACACGAAATACGAATTTAGAACAATAATGAAGATAAATAAAATTGGCTATTCTAGGAGAGATAGTGTCTCTGGTGGCTGAGAATTAATAAATAAAGCAAAACTCGATTAGACTCCGACGAAGCTCTCAGTCTATTTGTGCCACTATTGAGCCACAAATTGTGTCACATTTTGTGTATTGAGAGACGAATTTTCCCAAATGTCGGAGAACTACACGAATATTCATCGAGTTTTGCATAGATTGCCACAACAGTGGATCCAATCTGGCAATAGATATGTTAAATCAATTTCTGGGAAACAATTCGTTTAAATAAGTCTGAGCTGTGATTCAGGTCATCAGCACATAAACAGCGATTCTTCTCCAGAGAAATGGAAAACTGCCAAAACAGTAAACGAGTTCGCCATACGGCTCCTCGTCATCCATCCCTGCCGACAGCCACAGCCACAGCCACTTGTTGCATGGTGGCAATGACCTTTGTCTGCCATCAATGAGTTTGCATGCTTTAATTTCTAGTTTCACAATTGAAAACTTCTTTAATCCTCAATCAATACATAATTTTCTAACCCATAAAAACTGATCAATCATTTGATGCCACGAATAAATATTTTTGAAATGAAAATCCAATTTTCAATTTAGTTCGTCCGACAATTGAATGCTATTCTTTGGTTAGCGATAGAACTCATGTCTTATTACGGATTCTTTTGTTCTGCGCAACAATGAGTGCATCTCTTTATGGCTTAATTATGAATTAATTTCGAGCAAATGTGAAACGAAATTGAGTTCAATGCAAATCAACGCAACAGACATAAGACATATCACATAATAGGTTCTCAGATTTTGCACATTTGATTCAAAACTCAACAGAATTTCAATTTCAGAGAAGTGTTGATAACACTTGTTAGCAAATAATCCCTACTTTCAGGCAATAGTATGGCCATAGCTTTGGGTGGTCTGGCGTTGGGAGTACTGATTGGCCCCCCGTTTGGAGGAATAATGTATGAGTTTGTCGGCAAAAGTTCTCCGTTTTTCGTGTTAGCACTTCTGGCACTGGCGGACGGCTGTGAGACATCTGATCCATGCATTCGCTGCGATATCTGACCACACATTTGATCGCTTGTCAGGCCTGCAGTTAGTCGTATTGCAGCCCGAAGTGACCAAAGAGCAGGAGGAGGGCGCGTCGCTGCTCACCTTGATCAAAGACCCGTACATCATAGTGGCCGCCGGCGCCATCACCTTCGCCAACCTGGGCATCGCTATCCTGGAGCCGTCGCTGCCCTTGTTCATGATGGACACGATGAAGTCGTCCAACTGGGAGCAAGGTGCCGCCTTCCTGCCCGCGTCCATCTCCTACCTCATCGGCACCAACATATTCGGACCGTTGGGACACCAGATGGGAAGGTATTCGATCGATAATGAGCTGGGAATATGCAAACCGTGAACTTGTCATTAGGTGGTTGGCGTCGATGCTCGGGTTGATTCTCATTGGCATCGCTTTGCTATACGTAAGCGTTGGCTCGCATTGCGAACCACTTATCAGCGAAATGTTATTCCAATTAACGCTCAATTCTTGAATCAGATACCAATGGCTTCGAGTCTCAACTCATTGATTATTCCGAACGCAATGATTGGGTTCGCGATCGGTATGACATGAATGCCAAGTTCATAGAGTACTGTATGAGATGTGACACAATTGTCTTGTCTTGTCGTGACAGGAATGGTGGACAGTTCGATGATGCCTATGCTCGGTATGTCTTCAAACCTGTCGCACCACAGGCTTTGCATTTGTATCTCTATTTTTAGGTTATTTAGTAGACATCAGACACACTTCAATATACGGTATATGAAGTTTGGTTCCCATATTTTGACGGCTGATGTAATGCATTGACACAATCGTTAGGAAGTGTTTACGCCATCGGAGACGTGGCCTTTTGTATGGGCTTTGCCATCGGGCCCGCGCTCTCCGGCACTCTAGGTCTGACCGGTTTTGCATTTGGCCAGTTATTCATTTGAATTCTGTGACCATGATTACTGATAATAGTGAAGAATTGATTTGATGCTTGTGTGCTCTGTCAGTGCGGTGGTTCGGCTTCGGTGGTCTGTGCACGACCACAGCGATGGTCTGCTTCGCGTTCGCGCCCTGCATGTACATCCTGAAGAAGCCACCTGGGCGCAAGGAGAACCAGACACTCCTCAACGAGTCGGCCGTCAGATACGTGAGCTATACTAACGAAGAGTCTCCGGACGAAGAGTCGGATCCGAGGAAAGCGAAGGCAAACCATAATTGGGTGCCATAAGAGAGCTCTCGAGTGAAGACTCGCATCGGAATTGATGTCTAATAAGTTAATCGTTGCTCACATTCACAGCCGTTATATCAATGTTGACAACAGTTATGTAGTGATAGACCTATAACTCAAACACAGATCTAATATTCATTTATTTTCATTTGACTGTTAAGTAATTCTTGTTATTTATGGCCAAACTTTTAATTCTCTTTTGTATATAATAGCTATAAATCTATAAATGTTTGCTTTTGATTCATAAATTAAATATAATTAAATGTAAAATATTATTAATAAATATGTGAAACAATAAAATTAAAGCAAAAATCTATTATTCAATGATATTCTCGTATTTTGAGAGCTTTTTATAGGTCTTTAGAACAGATTTGCATTCGATTTGAAAATTGATTGAAATCTAAACGGAATAATAAATTATTAATTTTTAGCCGAATGTAAGAGTCGTTTATTGACCTCCAAGTCCTCAACACTTGAATATTGGCTTCGATTTGATTCTCATTATTCTTCAGCTAATGTTTGCTGTCATTTGAGCCGCACTTCTGTGGCCTCTATTGAGCCAACACTGGGCTCTAATTGCATCACAACTAATGTTAATCAATATTTCATAACTAATATTCAAATTAAAACATTTACTAATTCTAAAACGAAGCTATAAATGGAAGAGATAGTGAGTTTCAGTTGGGTTTAGTTAACTATTTCATTGATTTAGTTTTGTGACAATTGTTTGCTTTGTTTGCAATTTGATCGGAAACCCGAGCGAACACTGGGAGGGCGAGCCTCGAGTGGGGACTCGATTGCAAACATTATGATTGGCTGAATATCCATCAATCGCTTCAATAGACGGTCGCTTATCATCAAAGACTTTGACTTTTATTTAAAAGCGATATTTCGCCAAAACGTTTCATTTCAAGTCTGACTTTTAAGCAATTCTTGTCATTCAGTTGCCACTAATCGCCACAATGCGCCCAATCCTCGGCTCTGGAGTGCGTAACGCCTACAGTCTGTGGTCTGACCCGTGGCCGCGACAACGAACGGACAGCCAGTCCTCAAGTGGTGAGAGCTTTCAATTTGGATTCAGATTTGAGAATTCAATTTCTGATTAAACGCATTTGACTGCCTATAATCTGTCAGTGGTTTTGCTTGAACTTCAATCGACTAATTAAAATTGCGTAATAACTAATTGAATCTAATTAAGACAAATTAAGACAATTATGATCACCATTTGGTTCAATTGTCATCAATCTAAGCCATGCTGTCCACTATTGGCGCGAATACTGATTTCTGACCACTTCCTGTCTCTCTCGTGCAGACATCGAGTGGGGGTCTGTCGCCAGTCCTGCTGTCTCTCCAATCGGCAGCCCTTTGAACCAAATGTCGCTTTGGATGTGCGACACCGACAGCGGCTCTCAATCAAAGGAATCGCAACGATTGCGACAAATGCTTTGCGAAACCGATTTCTGGCGCTCAGAGTTTGAGCGCAATGGCAAAGACGTGCCGTTTGGCGCCACAGACTCCTCGACCCACGCGTTGGCCAAAGAGTTCCAACTCTTCGGTGCGGATAAGTTCAGTTATGCCCATTTCCAGCCGTCGCCGACCACTCGGGCCGCCGTCAAACCGTCGCCCAACTTGACTGCGGCTCCGACTCTCACCAAAACCAAGAGAAGAGTCAAAACTCAGCTCTTCTGCTCATTTTGCAAGAACAACAACGAGACGCCTGAGGTCTACACCGGGCATGTGGTCAAAGACATGGACGGCCGCACCACCTGTCCTATTCTTCGTCGGTACAACTGTCCGAAGTGCAAGTGCGGCGGCGGTGACTATGGCCACACTCTGCGCTACTGCCCACTGAACAAACCCGGATCTGTCGATTATCAGCCGTCGATCATAAAAATTCTTAAGAACTGTCGTTCGGCCGACGGAAAGAAGAAATTGGCGTAAATGGCATAGAGTTTGGTTCGATTGTAATCTGAATGTTGTAATGCAATGATTGTCTTATATATACTAATATAAAACACATAATTCATTAAACTTATATATATTTATGTAAATTTTTTGCATCAATTAATATAACAGTTATCGCACCCAACCATTCGAATCTTGTTTGTATTGAAAAGCAAAATAAACTGTCTCTAAACGAGATTGTTATTGTGATTCAGTTGAGTTGAGTGACGGAGAAAAGTCTACTTTTGGCAGTGAATGCCAACGAGAGTCCCGTCGAGAGTCGAGAGTCGAGTGAAGTTCAGTGAACGTAAAAACTGTCATATATTGGGAATCGCAGATAAATATAAATAGCAATTGTGATCACGTTATGTAAGAAATCAAGTTTACTTAACCCCCAGAACCTGAAGCGCCTAAAGCGAAGGCCTGTCCCAGATTCTAATGTGGAACAGGTCTGGCCGGCGCTGGCGATCCTCACACAGGCAGAGGCATCGCAGCAGTCACTGACTGCTCCTCTCTATCCAACACTGCTTTCCAAGCTTTTAAACTGAATGCAAAAATTACTCGAATTCAGTCGAATCGTTGGCTTCGGTTGAGAATGTCGTTAAGAAAAGTGATTCCAAATATATTTGTGTTGGTGTTAATACTTGGTGTCGACCCATCGGTGACCACCAGTCTCGGCAAAGCAGTTCCGATTCCAACAAATTCTTCGTCTCCGGTTATAGAGCGCCGATCTTTTATAGAAGACTCGGAGGAGACTCCGATTCGTAGAAGTCTTTTGCCTGAGATTAGATCGCCGATCAGTAAATTGTTGCGACCACTAAAAACATTGTTCAAGACATCGCCGTCACCCGAAGACCTGGTCCAGAGTGATGATGAGTTCAAAGCGACATATCTTGTGCCTCAAAAGAAGGGACGATCGCTGATAAGTGATTTGACGGCTCCGAAGGGTTACTCTTCCGGCCTTCAAATGTCGAGTTCAGTGTCACAGCCCTCCTATGCGGCGCCGCCTCAGAGTGTTGTCCCGAGAGCTCACTCTTACCCTTACGGCCACAAAAGCCACGGCTCTTATGACTACTATTCAGGTCATAAGGCAGAATACAACGGCTACTCAAGTGGGCCAAAGACTGTGGCCCCCAAACCAACGCCCTGGGCTTCTGCATCGAGCCCACCCAGTTATTACCAACAGAGCAACTATGCATCCAGTTATCCGTCCAGCAGCTATCACGACCAGTCCAAGTACAGTTATCCGCAGAACAACTATTACTCCAATTATCAGTCGAGTGCCGGCGCGTACAGTAAGCCGACCAATAGCTACCCGAACAGCTACGGCAAGCAGAACCAGTTAGGCTTCAGCTTCGGCGATGTGGAGAATGGGCGAGGAATCACAATGTCAGTCGGCGATGACAAGCAGTCGTATGGACAACAGGATCATTACGCACAGCAGTCCTCCGGCCAGCAGTACTACCCCAGCAATAACTACGAAAGTTCTGGAGACAGCGGTTCCGGTATTACAATTGGTGGTGGAAACAGTGGTGACGGCGGGGGCGGAATGTCTTTTTCTTTCGGTGGCGGCAGTGGAATGAAAGTTAACCTCGGATCGGGTGGTGGGGGTGGCTATACAGCCCAGTCGTCTAACTATGACCCCAAAGGGTATGGCGGGTATGGAAAGGGAACGGGTTATGACAAGTCTTATGCCAAAGGGTATGGCAATTATGACAAAAAGTATTACTACGAAGAGAAGCCCAGTTTCAGTCTGACTATGCCTTCCAAGGGAAAGATTATCAGTGAATTGAATTGGAGACCTCCCACCATGAAAATGAAGATCAATGCCAGTCCCAAGGTAAAAATTATTACTGGAACCACTGACCCTCTTGAGAAGAATCCAGAAGAAGAGCCGATAATAGAAGATATCTTCGCACCGCCCGCTCCGTTCGAGAGACCGCCGCGAATGAACGACACGGACGGCAATCAGACCAACGGCATGAACGGCACATTTCCATATCCGTATCCGTATCCATACCCGGGATACCCGTACCCCTACCCGTATCCTTACCCATATCCATATCCATACCCATCGCAACATTCATATCCTCATTCAACCCCAGGTTACGGATACCATGCAAGTGGTTATCCCCAACAAAGTTATGGTTCTCACAGCTCGTATGGATCGCATAGTTCTTATCCTCCGAAGCCTTCGTATCCGTCTTATCCGCAACAAAGTTATCCGCAGAACAGTGGTTACCCTCAAAGTTCATATTCAAGTCCATCCCATAGTGGATATAATCCTCCAGCGAAGAGCTATGACTACCAGAGTAGTAACCATTACGAAGCCAAAGCCAAAGCCCCGTACGCTGAAGAGTCGAGACAACACAGTGTTTACGTCAGACCACAGATGCAGAGTTCGGTGCGAAGAGCCCAATACGTGCCCCAACCGGCCGCTCAGTCTGTCGGTGAGACGTACGCGTCAAAGGACCCCAACTATTATGCGTACCAATATGCGAGTCCTCCGAAGAGTCCATATCCACCGACTAGTGGTCATAACTACTACCAAAGCTATTACTACAGTCCGCCGCAGAGCTACGGCCGCGCCTATGACTACAGCCCGCACTACAACCAGACTCAGACTCAGGGCTATCCGCGACCCAACTATAACCACACGGCTTATAGTTCTAATTACAAGGACTATAAAGACTATTATAACAACTATTACCGAAACTATTACCAGAAGTATTACAACGATTATTATAATTATTACAATCTATACAAAAACAAAAGCAAATACAGTATTAGCGGTTACCACGAGGACCACCTCGACTATGAGCAGAGCAAAACGTTCGGCAATATGGTCGAGAAATATCCCGGTGGAAGCACCAAGGAAGAAAAGTCACAAATCATCATGGACATCAGACCAAGAGTGACATTCAAAATGCATAACCGCTCGCAACCGATGGAGAAGAAACACAAAGACCCCTTCTTCAAGACCAAGTTCATGGTTATTATGGAGACCACAACCAAACCACCCGAATATGGTTACGACGCTTATGGCTATGGCTATGGATACGCCACCACTTCGACCACTCCAAGACCTACCACTACAACAACCAGACGAACCACGACTACAGAAGCACCCGATGATAATGGAGACGATGGTAATGGTAGTGATGAAAACGGAAGTGATGAAGAGGAAAATGGCAGTGACGAAGAAGAAGAGCCCACTACGACCACTACTGAAAGTAGTGCTTCTGATGGCGATGAAGAAGAAAATACCGGTGGAGGTGGAGATGAAGGGGAAGGCGAAGGAGATCAAGAGGAAGCATCTTCTACAACTACTACAACCACAACAGAAGCTCCTCAAGACGAAGAGTTTGAAGAAGAAACCGGCGAAGAAAATCAAAATGGAAATAATGGAGACGAAGAACAACAAACCAGTGACGGAGAGCTGGAGAATGAAAACGACAACATCGAAGCCAATGGAAGGGATGACGACTCGGCAGACGATAGTTCAAGAAACTCAAAGAATAGGAACAACGATAGCAGTGATAATTGTCGTCGCAATAAAAGAGTGTGCAATGGGAAGAAGAATGGCGAAGATGATAGTTCTGTAGACAATGGTCGCACTGATACCGCAGCCAATCCGGTGACTGTTCCGCCGGAACTGTTGACAGCGATGATGAGAGCAATTCAGGACGCGTTGGTCAGATCGAATCCGAGCGAGAGCTCGACCTCCAAGCCGAGTGACCTCGACAGCGAATCTATGACCGAAGAGCCGAAAGACACCGATGACTCAGATCTAGACGACAATGAGAACGAAGACAATGAAGACGAAGACGAAGAGTTGCCGTCGAGCACTACGACGACGACCACTGCGCGACCAAAACAATCAGGTATTAAAACAAAGACAAACACAACTTCACAGACAAAGCCAGGGACCAAACCCAGCAAGATTAAATCTCCTTCTGAGACACTGAACACGAGACGCAAACTGATCCCAACTATCATATCCGCGATCGTTACTAACACTACATCTTTGAGACTCAAGTCTCCAGTTCTGAGTGTGTTATCGCGAACTACTCCTTCCCCTCTCAGGGCTCCGACGGCCTCCAAAACGGCGACCAAAGGCGGCCAACAAATCAGTCAAATCGACATAAGTCAGCAAAAACTGGAGGAGGAAGAGAAGGAAGTGCCCGAAGAGGAGACCAATGAGTCCGATAGCGATAACTTTGTGCCAATCAGAATGCCATCCACTGCTATGCCACTGACCGAGGAGATCAAGAATTTCATTAATGGCGACAACAAAAGTGACCAAAACATGACCGATAATTATAATAATAATAATAATAATAACAATAATATTAATAATAGTAATGACAATAAGTCTTCGCAAATGAACGGCAGTTTCAACATCGACAACATGACAGACGAACAGCGGAGGAATATGTTGAACAATATCTTCAATGCTATTAATCCGAATTCGAAGACCGAATCGAATGCCAATAAAATTAATGATTCGACAGATTCTCTACCAGAAGATGGTTCGGAAGATAGCGACGAAGAGTTCGATGAAGAGGAAGGGTTTGAGGAGAAGTTGGAGATAAAGAAGGAGGAGATGAAGGAAGAGAAGACAAGTGAGAAGCTGTTGGACAGCGCGACCCAACTGAGAGTCGTCTCGTCGCTCAAAGACCTGAAGGCTGTGCCCACAGACCCGAAAGGTTCGCCAATTTATGTACTCTTAATGCCAGACAAACAAATTGAGAAGAAATAGGCGTTTCATCTCATTTGCGACAACTCTTCCATTTAGGCATCAAATTAGTCAAACGTTGTGTTAAGTGCCAGTCGAGCGACCATTGCGTTCACTTGTGATCATTACTAAACTTATTATTATCATTATTATTATTATTATATTATTGTATGTATTATTGTATTGTTGTATTATTATCCTCATCTAGTTTAAGTTAAATGTAGTTAATTAGATTGCAATCGAGCGAATGTAAATTAAGTTATATCATTATATGATTTTTATTAAAATGTTTGTTTTCTAATGTAATAATTAGAACTATATTTCACTTTTTTGCATTCCAAATGCCATTCAATCGCTTTTTTGCCAAACTTTTATTGCATTCAAACCAGATTTGGTTGACCTCGTTGTTAGTCGAGAGACACGAGAGAAACAACCTTTTCGTAATAGTTCTGCAATATTGGGCTTTTGGTCAGAGAAGGAGATCAATGATACGATCTATTAATGTATCGCTTCGACTGATAATTTGAATTTTAAACAAATGTAGTCATAATTAACATTAATATCACCATTAATGTTAATTATCATTATCATTAACATTAACATGCCACTTTTGTGTGCCAACTTATATTGACCACATTTCAAGTTCAATTTCTAAAAATAGACTGGATACTTGCAATTAGATTCTCAGCTTCTGACGGTGAACTTGTTAATTCAAAGGTGTCGTTAATAATCGGGATTAAGGGCCTCTAGAATTAAAATCAGGGATTAGTCAATAGAACAGTCAATTAAAACGATAATGAATTTTATTCACAGTTATATTACACAATATGATCATGGTAGTGGTAGTGGTAGTTATGGTTATTGGTCATGCAGTTTGTGCTATCAGTTCGAATTCATTTGTATCAATCATTTGGTGCCATAATATTCAGAGTGTTATCGCAGCAAATGTTGGAAACCATGATTGGATCAGTTGGACGAAAAATGACTGTTGAGTACCAAAACTTTGTCCAAATATTTCGGATCTAATGTTTTTCGTCTTACAGACAATTGTTCGCCGTTTGTGGTGTATTGACAGCACTTCGTCAACACCGGAGGTATACTAAGAAGTCTTTGGGCGAGAGATCTAAGTTTAGGCAGACGTAAGGAATGCTCTCCCGTCCAGAATTCCAAGGGCTGTGTCTGACCCACGTCTAGGTCTAAATATCGCTGCAGTTCGTCCTTCTCTTCTTCATTTGTTTCGTCCAAATACTCATTGAAAGCTTCGGTTGTCTTGTCTTCGATGCCTTTAAATCTCTTTCTCTGACTTTCGCTATCGTTTGATGAGTTGACATCTGAAGAGTCAGAGTGTTGTTCGCCAGAAGTGGATTGTTTTGGCTCTTGTTTTACCGAAAAGTATATCATTTGTTTGCGGATCACTTCGTAAGTCTTAGATCTCATGTCTTCGCTAAACATTTTCAGTTTTTTGAAACGCGGATCGAAACAGACGGCCATCAGAAATATCGGGTGATTAAGATTGCTCTTCAGAATTGCATTCTTCAGCTTATCTTTTATGGTCTTCATTAGAGCCGAATCACAATCTTTGTGTTTGCAGTGATTCTCGAGTTTGACTCTCCAGAGAGAAATCAAATTAATTGTAGTAATCGTTTTGTCTGTTTCGAAGTGGAAGTAATTGAGCGCTTCGGCGAACGGACACAAAAAGTCTGAGATCTCGTCGAAAGAGGCTTTGCCGACGAACCGCAACTTCTGGTCGCCGACAATCTGCTTCAGGTTCGGGAACTCTTTGAGAAGTTTGAACACTTTGAGGATTTGGATCCAATTGCTGAAGTTGGAGACACTCTTGAGGCCGAGTCCGTCCATGTCTTCCATTATTTTGGTAATCATTTTAATTTCGTTAAACAGTTGACAGAAGTTGTCGATGGAATGCATTTCATCCAAAATCTGATTCAACTGATGACTGACACAAAAGACAAAGTTGTCGTTTGGCTTAATGTTCCACTTTTTGAACTCATTGTCGAACACATATATGAACTCACAATTGGATGTCATGTCTTGACGGATGACATCTAATTGTTTGATGAGTTGTTCGCCAGAAGTGATGTGCGAAATGTCTTTAGTGATCACTATTTTGCATAAAGTCTTGTTCTGTTGGCAAATCGTCAAATGGGCCCAAATGGTCATCATTTGTCTTCGTGTGATCTCTTGTGACCACATGTCGACCACAAATGTCACAAATGGTAAGCTCTTAAGAATAGTCCGGAAGTCGAGTCTCGACGCGTCGTATGCCGTCGTCAGAAGATTATTGACTTGAATTCTGTCCAAATTTATCGAACCATTAATGGCTCCAAAATTGATTAGCTTTTGCATCAATTCTACGAACGAACCGTTTTCTAGCACTTCGAGAGGTATCAGTTCTGTGCAAAAGAGTTTCACGATATTCAATGTCAATATGTCTTCATTGAAAACATTGTTGTCCATCTGATCTGTCATCAGCGAGAGTGGTGTCGGATGTGATTCAAACGATTGTTGCACGAAAGCGGTTCCCATCAGGTTTTGTGCTAAACTTCTGCTGCTTTTGGCCAAATTGTTGACCATCTCTATGGCAGCCAACGAGTTGAATGTGAAGTTTGGTTTGAAGTTGTTTTGCATCTTATTGGGAACAACTGCTGCAGATGTCGATGGCGTGGAAATGGCATTGCCTTTGCTATTAGACGAGCGATTCATTTGCGACACTTTGGCTGATCTGCCGGTCGATGACCCGAAAGGGATTCCGGCGGCCATAGCGGCTGCGATGGCCTGTTTGGAACAGGGATGTCGGTGGAGACCGCCGGTGCCCTCCCGGGCCTTATAGCTGACGGGTTTCATGCATCGGACACAGACTGCGTAGGGAAGGGTAAGGCCGTCCAAACAGACCAGACGGAAGAACTGCCAGATGTCTGCGCGCGCGTCTTTGAACTCGATCAGTCGGATGCGGTCCGACTTCTCCAAGATCAGTTTGGCTATGATGGTCTTGTCGTCCACTATGTTGGCCAGTTTGCTCACCCGGGTGTCCATGGCTGACGCGCTCGCACTTACTGGGGTCGACCACCGCTCACATCACTTGTGATAGCGATGCGATGCAAAAGTCACGAAGAACTCCACCAAACTCACGAAAACTTGTGGCTTCGGTCGGTGGCCGAGAATGTGTTGCGGTGGAGCGGTTGGGTGGCTCTCGGTGTCTGTCGAGCGAGAAAATGGCAATCGATGGCTGTGTCAGTACAGCGCACACACACCCGAAGGGATGGACTTCTCACGAATCAGTTTGTGTGCACTGCCTTCACGTCACGCAAACTTTTGCCTTCAATCACACACTCACTGAATGCACTGCACTCTCCACACACAGACACAGCAGTGCACACACCAGAGTCGGTCCGAGTCTGGCCGGAGGGGGAGTCGCTCCTCATAGCCGTACCACTTGTGAGGGGGAGCTCTGCACAGCTCTCCAGTGCCCGACCTCGCACTCAATGCACGCATAGATTACGCATGTCTTGTCTTGTCGTGCATTGCATTGCCTTTCGTGCCTCACGTCGAGGCTCTCACAGACCGACAACCGGTTCACATATAGAGTGACCGATAGAGTCGAAGGGATTGCGTTTGTTGTGGTGGTTGTGACCGACAGCGGCTGTGTTTGTGTCTCTGTCTGTGTCTGTCTGTCTGTCTCTGCCATCACTTTGCGGTCCAATTGAAATCGCGCTAAACTAATAGTCAGTTTCGACTCAATTGTCTAATTGTTTTCATTTATAATTGTGTCTAACAATCAGCCAAAGGATTCCTCATTTAGTAAATGGACGTAAGTATCGACGATTGAGATCAGAATCCAATATCAAAACAATGATAACATTGCAATGTTGTGCAGAAAACTCCGATCTCCCGCCTCCAAGAGATCTGTGCCCACAACGGACTGACACCGGAATACCAGTTGGAGGCCATCGAGGGTAAAGTTCATGCGCCCACTTTTGTCTTCTGTGTGCACGTCGGCGGTAAATGACCAAACACTGCTTGACCGTATGTGCCCGACGTCACTGACCCGATATGTTGCAGAAGTGAGTGCCCGAGCCATTGGTCAGAGCAAGAAGAAGGCGAAACACGCGGTCGCCAAGAAAGCCATAGAACTGATAATCAAAGAAAGTGATTATATCGTTGAGAATCCAGATCTGATTCTCGAATCTCTAAATCAGGAAATCAGGTGATTGGTTGTCATTCAAATGATTGTGTCGTTTAATTGGATTGTAATTTAGTGACACTTCGGAAAAGGAGACCAAAGATGACAGCTTTGGTGATAACGAAGATGAGAACAATGACTCGAATCCTGTGGGAAAACTTCAGGAGATCTGTATGAAAAAGCATTGGCGACCGCCTCAGTACGAGACCATCAGTGAAGAGGGTTTGCCTCACGAAAGGGTCTTCAAAATGAAGTGCATTATCGAGAACATGGGCTTCTCAGAGACCGGGATCGGGAAGTCTAAGCGTTTGGCCAAACGAAAAGCAGCGCATCTCATGATCAAGAAACTCAAAGACGAGGATATGGCCGACGCCGATGACGTCCAAGTAATGCCAATGACCTTTGCGGCCACTCTTGTTCTAATAGTTGTAATATTTAATTCATAGGACAAATTCCACGATAAAAAGGATTCCACTGTTTTTGACGATTACATCGAATCAAAGAAATCGGGAAAAGTTATTCCAGCGATGGTTAAAATCGATAATTTTTATTACAATTTGAATACCAGTCAAGAAATCGATGAAATGATTGAAAGCTCGATCGAAGCAAACGAGAAGGACATGGGTTTGAAGTACGATAAGGACTACCTCTCACTGCTGGCCGAACTGACCAAAGCCCTCGACTGCACGTTCAAAATGCTGACCGTTCCTCAGCTCAGTTATGGCGGCACTTATCAGTGTATGATTCATCTGATCCCAAACGAGATCTCCTACTCTGACCTCCCGGTCCTCACCTCATGGGGTGCCGGCGAACAGTTAGAAGACGCCAAACAAACGGCCGCCGGAAATGCCATTAAATTGTTTAGTCTAATGAGGAATAAAAAGAGTCAGCAGAGAGACCCCGAGTCCTGAATAGAGGACTACATTTAGTCGAATTAGTGATCAATATTTAATTTCGTAACATTTCAATCAGTCATTCATCCCGTTATTCAATCTTTTAACTGATGACCAAAAACATAAATAAAATATTTGGTATTTGTTTTAAATTAATTTAATATAAATTTTTGGTTTCATTTTGAAATACATATGAAAAAAGATGACATCATTAGTGGTCCTCAAGAATGCAAAGCGGATTGTCGTAAACCATTCTGAGGTCGACCTTATGTCCGACCAAATCCCTGATGTTATCGATGCCATACTTAATCATTGTCGGCCTCTCCAGCGATAGACCCCATCCGAGAGCGTTGACATTGGAGGGCAAACCCATCGGCAAAAGCATTTCTGGCCGGAAGACACCGGAATTGCCGATCTCGACCCACTTCTTGAGCCCGTGATGGTAACTGTACATCTCGAGTGATGGCTCGGTGTACGGGTTGTAAGTGGGTTTGAAGCGGAGGTCTTTGATGCCCAGCTTCAAGAAAAAGTCTCGGATCAAACCCATCAGATGACCGATAGTGAGGCCGACATCTGCGGCCACGCCTTCTATTTGATGGAATTCTGCCAAATGCGTGGCGTCTAATGTCTCGTTCCTGAAGACCCGGTCGATGCTAAACATTTTGACCGCTTTGAAGGGCTTGTCTTTACATTGTTGGGCCAATCGATACAACATTCTGGCGCTGACAGCAGTGGTGTGGGTCCGCATCACATTCCGTTTGGTCTCCTCTATCTTCCACTCGTACTGATAGCCTTGTGACCCGAATTCGCCGCCGGTATGGACTGATCTGACTTTTGCCATGTAATCGAGAGGCACCTGATTACAGGTCTGCGGGTCAGACAGGAAGAAAGTGTCTTGGAGGTCGCGTGCCGGGTGCATCTGCGGCACGAACAACGTGTCGAAGTTCCAGAACGAACTCTCGACGAAGCGATTGGTCGGCATCTCAGAGAAGCCCATCTCCAAGAATATTTGTCGGAACTCTTGGCGCACTTTAAGCAACGGATGCAAATGTCCTCTCTCTGGAGGAATGCCCATCGCGTCGAAGTTGTAGTCTTTGAACTGTTTCTCTTTCCACGTGCCCTTCGCTATCATCTCTGCGGTTATATCTGTTTCTTGTTTCTCGACATTCAAACTGAAATTATCTCCTTTTTCGATGTCATAACTCTTTACAATCACTTCTTGAATAAGTTTTCGTTTCTTCAAATCTTGTTTTTGCTGTTCATTCACCTATCATTATAATCGAGTCAATTACTTGCGTAAGATGACCACAAGAATCACGGCTCACCTCATCGATGTCCAATTTACTGATCCGAAGCAGCAGCTGTTGGACTTCATCTTCAATTGAGTCCACTTTCCGTTTGACAATAGGCTTACTCGAGGTCTTGTCGATTGCGATCCACTTCTGAGACATGGCTTTACTGAAGCCAAGTTTGGCCACATTCGGGTCTCCAATTGATTTCATGAGAACCGACTGATCGATGCCTTCTTCGGGCACCGATTTCCAGATAATAGCCTCATGACTGCCATTTTCAACAATTAGTTGGCCTTCTTTTGTCAAATCAAATCTCTTGGTCTCGTTTTGGGTACTTTTGATGATATCGCCCAACGACTGCAAACTCTTGATGGCGCCCACGATCTTCTGATGGTCTACCGCCAGCTCTTTCGACAGATCAAGTGAACTGAGCTTTGATTTCTCGTTCAGCCGTTTAAGGATTTCTTCGTTGAGCTTCTGGTCAGACATCGCCGCAAATGATTAACAGATGTTGTAATTGTCGGTACTTTCGGTCGATTGCAAGATAATTAGCGGTAATGAGTGGTTAACACGATTTAAATTATTTAAAAAGATCTCGGATTGTATAGCAGTAGTCGATGAATGTGAAGATTGCATCAGACAATCAGATCCGTCACTATTGACTAATCAAAGACATCAGCAATCGCTGACTCAAACCAATTCAAGTCAGACATATAGACACAGACAGACCTCACACAACACAACACAACACATGGCGTGAGTGGCAGTCGTTCGCAAATAGTGTTACGTATGAAAAGTTTTTATTAGTTGATAGTTAAGGTTTTTAACTTGAACTTGAACTTGAATATGGTTAGTTAGAACTTGGTCTCTTGTCATCTATGTTATGTTTGTTAGACACCTATCATTTCAATGCCAATTGCAAACACAGCGAGTGTTGGCTGCGAGCGGTGTGTCGGTCGAGAGCGGCAAACGTTAATCCCGCAGATAATCACCGATCGGTTCGCTGTTAGACACTTAGACTTCATTGGACTATCATTTGTGGCCAACAATCGCATCAAATTTAGCTGATGTTAGTCGGGAGGCATTGATTCGACTTTTATTTGACTATAGCAGTCGACAAGTGGTCTCATTATTATCAGAGCACAAACTTTTCAAACTTTTTCAATCTGTATATTGCGGTCAATAAAATCACAGAAAGACATGAACTTTGGAGACCAGATTAGACAAGTCCGCGAGGAGGAGAAGAACTTTCAGTTAATACCACTTCAATATTAGTCGATTGGATGATTCACTTCGCAGTGTATTCACTGATTTGGCAATAATTTTCAAATCAAATCAATAATCGAATGAAACAAAGGATTAGTTTTTTGAACCATTTT
>JAQGBE010000255.1:0-22687 GCA_034698225.1 Scheloribates latipes | reverse complement strand
CAAGAGAGGACATGGAAGCGCGATCAGTACATCTCCGACTTGTTTAGCGACTATTTCGGTGAGTTGTCTGTTATTACTCTAAAACCCCAATTGACTAACACTTGGTGTCCATCCAAAGACACGAACGAAGCCGTCACCGCATTCTCATTGCCTCTCTATAACTGGCCTCTCTATGCCGCCAACACCTATGAAGTGATTGTCCATGGCAAAAGTTGGCGAGTTTTATTTCGCTATATTCAGTTTGATTGTCGGAAGTGATTCTGTGGCGCCCATTCTTAAACCGATCAAAAGAGCGTTTAGTCTTCACTATCTGTCGAATGCAACATTGGGTTGCGCGCCGAGGGCTGTTTCAGGGTAAACACCAGGGCGATTCTTCCATTATTTTGGCTCTCATATTACTGATGACAAGATACTTGTTCTATTTGTACACAAAGAGCAGAACAACTTGGACAGTCTGTTTATCAAAGGCTTCAGCCGATTGAACAAGAGCGATATATTGTTCATGTTGCGTTCTGATTTCCAAGACAAAGTGCATGTCTTAATGGCGGGCAAACCAGAATCTATCGGTTGGAAAATGGTGAAAATTGGGCATAACACGTACACTACCAAGGGCATCTTCACAATGGAATCACTGGCCGAGGGCGTGTCCGTTATATTCCATTCGACTAGAGTTGGTCTTCGGAGTCAGAGAAGAGACGGATTCATGTCTCTCACCGACGAATTCCCCTTTTATTCGGACTCTGAATACCCATCAAGAGCTCAGCCGCAAATGATCTCGGTGACTTTGCACGGATTTGCCTTTGGTAATTTGTTTAATGGTTTAATTGGATTCTTTTCAGACATTTGAGGGAATGTATTGTCCAATAGAGCACCAGTCGATACCTACCCCTTGCCTGAGTTACACAATGCTCGTTCTTATGGTGTTCATTGTGGTCCTGTTCGCCGCGCTTATAGTCTGTCTATTATTGAAATCAAAGAGTGACAGTAAAAGTGGAAACGAGTGGCGATCGATAGAGTGAATGCAAAGCAAAGCGATATGTTTTTATTGTAAACTTGCAATTCAAAACTGTTGATTGCGTTATTAAACTGACTGATTGTTTACTGTTATTGTGTTCTCGTCTCTAATTGGCTGCGAATCGGTTTAAATCTATAAGTGATATTAACATTAAGCGTCAAAGAGGTGTTCAGTCTATTTGATTGTCGTCGTTAAGACAGGTGAGCTACATTAAATTAAATTAATGTATGGTTTAAATTTACAATAATTGTATTAAAACTTTCTCTAAATTCATATGTGAAACTTTAAGCTCATCTATCACGTGCTCATTGACGGCCGCACTCGCCAAGAGTACAGTGAGACCAGCAAGGCAGGTCACTATGTGGGCATATTTCTTCTTGATCACAAACTAGAACACAAAGATTAGCCGACCTAAGTTGTGCAAGATGCTCTCGTGGTGATGGCGCTACTGTCAATCAATGAGCAGATCTATTTTGTCTTTCCTAATTTACAGTAATCATTTAATCATTAATTGTAATTTTAATCATTTTCAAATGGTATATAAATTATATAAGCAGTTTTATATCACCAAATAACAAATGAAAGTATACTTAATTAAATAGTAATGTATTCAGAGTTGTCACTTATGTCAGTGACCGATGGCCTTCAGTCGTGGAGTCACTCCAATTAAAGCGGTGGCAAAACTTTTTCCGCTTTCATTCGTTTCACATTCGCAGCTCAATAGCTAACACCGTTTTCTACTTTACAATTAATTTTACATTAAATTAGTGGTAAAACTGAAATCTGGATAAACAAATGATTGAATGATTTGGCAATATTTGGTAAATAATTGTTAGATTTTGTGTCGAACCGGTGTTTGCAATGCGACTAATGTTCTACAATGAAGTCAAACACAAAACAATTTCACTGCTATTTCGCGTTCAACGCATCATTGCATTAGATATACCTTATATTTGAATCGCAACTGAATTAGTCATAAGTG
Source organism: Scheloribates latipes (assembly GCA_034698225.1). Classification (NCBI taxonomy): domain Eukaryota; kingdom Metazoa; phylum Arthropoda; class Arachnida; order Sarcoptiformes; family Scheloribatidae; genus Scheloribates; species Scheloribates pallidulus. The sequence continues at coordinate 20,690 of JAQGBE010000255.1, read as the reverse complement.
AAGCATAGTTTGGGTCAATGTTTCACACTATTGTCGGTCTCGACTCGAGCCGACCCTCGAAGTGGTGGCGACGCAAACCAGTTCTGATACAAATGACTTAACACCAAACTAAAGGTATCATCAATGACACAACCATTGCCAATACACACAACACTGCACCAGAATATGCAAGAATAAAGCTGACGAGCAGCTAGTTTGACTTGACTTGACACTAGTATGCCAATGCACCTCTATCTCTATCTCTATCTACCTATCTATCTAACTATCCAGCCCATCCCTGTCCGTGGCGAGTCCGAGTGATGTCCATACCAAGACCAGACCAGACCAGTGCGTCTGAGAGGTCAGTCATGCACTGCACGCCTACCGCACCCGCACTCAGCACTGGTAAAGGACTGGTTTAGGACTGCTCTGACGTAACGTCTGCCGCAGAATATGTCAGACTCTGAGCGCTGAGACTCTGAGCGAGAGTTGTGTTGAGTCGAGTTGTGTTGCCGTCAATGCTCTAAATGCTTGAATGCTATGACTAATGCTTTCAATCCATACGTATGTGAAAAGCATTTGCGACTGAATCCGATCTAAGTTTAGAAGATTCGCTCATTTCTTGAGATATTTGGCGAAAGAATAAACAAAATTCAATTCAATTGCTTTCGAGTCGAGTCGTACTCATTGTTCACACAGTCGTCGACCCATCTCTGACCCGAAGTCAGATCCGACACTCTTGTGATCGATCCGGCAATTGTCTGTCAATCGACTGACGACACGACACGACACGACAGAACAGACCAGACCACAGACCATGGATGACATGTTCGACCATCACCAGCCCAGTAGTCAGATCCGACCGCCGCAAGAAGCGCCTCCACCAGTGCCGTCGCTCGAAGAGTTCAGACACGAATCTCCCGAACAAATCGTCGCCGAAAATGTGTCACAAAAACTCTTAAGTAGTGCTTTAGACGAGTCACACAAACTCGAAGACGAATCTCAAGACTTGTCGCCACAAAGAGATACTATCGGACACTCTTTCGGCGAACCCATCATCGAAGAGCCGATCCATCAAAACTTCGAGTTTCAGAGCGAACAGCGATTCAGTGGTCATCCGATCCAACAATATATTTATGACGAAGAAGAAGAAGACGAGGACTTTGACAACGAAGTAGACATCGATGTGATTGAAGATCAAAGAAATGGCAAATCAAATGACAATTTATTTGAAGCCGATTCGGGTCCCAAACAATTGGAGGACAATTTAGTGGAGATGTCCAGCGGTAAGAACGACAAGAAAGAGGAGATTCTCTACCATTTATCTGAGGACAACGTCCTGACAGCCCAGAGCTACGGCTACGGCACTGACTTGAGGATAGAGCCCACTCCTGGCGACCACAAACTGCAGGACACGACTGTCTACGAACTGGACACCGACGACCCGTTCGCCACCCCTCACAAGCATAAGACCAGACCTGACTCTGTCGAACAGGAGTTTGAGAGGTTTGTGGACAAAGAGCCGTTTGTCCACATTCCTGGGGACTCGGAGGACAGGGAAGAGCCGACCAGGGCTTCGATCAATTTGCTAGACTTGGATCAAACGGTAGCTCCGACTCAGTCTCAGTCTCAGTCTCAGTCTGCGTCTGTGCCTCAGAGCCAAGTCAGCGAGCAATTGGTGGCCAAAGAGTCGCACTCTATGGTCGAAGCAATGCCTGACTCAGAGCCTGAGCCAAACCACGCCCTGAGCGCTCGTGTCTCTCATCCCTCTGGAGAGAAGTACTCAGATGTGATGCCATCCGGTGCTGAGGACACAGAAGTCGCTGAATCGCACGTTCAGCCAATCTCTGAGCCAACCAATAGAAGCGACACAGACTTGAGTCCGACTGTATCTGTATCTCCAAATTTAGATACTTCTGAGCCAACCCTCGCGTCGAGTCCTCATCAGTTCGAACCGCTTGGCGAACAGGCCTTACCTTCCACTCAATCAACCGCTCTTTCGTCGCCGATCGACGCTTTCGAAGACATCCCGAAGAAGGAGTCGAAGGACAGTGTATCGAAACCGACTCAACATTTCGAACCGGAAGTCGAAGTAATAACTCGAAAGACAATGCCTAAGAACCAGAGAAACGAATCGGAGAACGCGGTCACCACTTCCACGTCCGCAGGTCAATGTCCGTGCGGTGCCAGTGAGTGCTCACCTCTTTTCCCCTTCTCTTGACTTTCTCTCAACTCATGTTATGTTATCTTATGTTATGTTATGTTCAGCTCAACTATGATTTAGTCTTTGGTTTGGGTCTTAAATTTCTGTAAAATCAAATCAGATTTAGTCTAATTTGAGTCCCGTTTCCGGTCAAAGTGTGAACTAAGTTATGAATGATTTGTTGATTGTTTGTAGACTTGTTTTGAATATCAGTTGACTCGGGTTAAGACATTGGTGGCTAACATACGGTTAGAGTCAATGCCTGTGCAGTCTGTTATCGGTTGCGTAATCACCAGTGAAGACACGTTTATGTGTTTCAATGTTTTAATCTTCAATGACTTGTGATACTCGACTCTCATCTCATACTTTGTTTTATCGAACCGTTATATTCTGTTTTCTCGTTTTTCAACTGACTTTGGATTTGATAACAAATAACAATAATTCGTTGATTATTAACGGAAACTGCAGACGAAATAGAATTAGTGCCACGACTCGACTCGAGTGCATGTTTAACATTCATTACACACAATTGCATGGCCAGCATGTGCTCTCTGGCGTCTGCTTTCTCTTTCTCTCTCTCTAATAATACTAATATGATTTCAAAATATGATTTAATGAACTAAATCTAATCTAATGGATGACCTAATCTCTGCCTAATGTCTAATCGCTCGATGGCCACTACCAACAGGTGTCTGGTTTAATCCGAACCAATTGCATCCGACGGGTAAGACATAGTTTTAAACTATTTCTGGTTCTCTTTGGGTCTAAAAATAGTTATTCGCTTTGTGTTAACGAGTTTCAGTGGTTTATCACCGATTGATTAAAAATAACTCGTGATTTGAGTTATATTAAGACCAATATAAACAATATATTAGTATAAGTATGAGTATAACAGCAATCCTTCCGATTGTTGGCGAACAAAGTTTCATCTCTTAGACTCTAGACTTGGAGTGTGTGACCGTTGGGAAACAATTCCACTCTTGCAATGATAACTCGTATGATACGAGTCGTATCTAAATGTAAATGGTTGCAAATAACAGTCTAGAAATTCTAGAGATGATCACTTACTTGACAAAAGTACTAAGTATTTTGTGAAGTTCCCATAAATTTGTTTTTAATTTGCATGAAATATAAATTGAATGACAGAATATTTTAGACCTAATGATATGAGCCATTTGCCAAAATTATGCTGCAAATTCCTGGCTATAAAAACAGAAATACCATGTGCAATTTTGTAGCACTTACTTCCCGGCAACGAAGAATGTTCTATGCTCATTTTCCTCACCCTTCTCAGTCACACTTCTTTGTAACTGTTGAGTCAAACATTTGTGTCGATCGCAAAACATATTTTATTTACATTCTCCTCATATCTCATATCAGTGTTGATATCCTATAAATAATTAATTAAAAACAGAAATATTATCTCCTCTTATAATAACATTCCATTTGATTATGACTTTTGTTTGTTATTGTAGATGTAATTGATTTAATGTTTATAAGTGTTAATTTTGTTTACGTTTCTCTAACTATGCAATTATAAAATAGGCATTGAATGACCCCATCAGTGAAGGCCATAAGAGAATGGAAATCGTTATCATTTTTCTAACAAATTATAAACTCTTATTTTCCGGAATCAATTAACTTTGAAATTGGAGCCGAAGAAAAGTATTTTGAACTCAAGTGATGCCAACTTCTGAGTGGAGATCAGTTGAGAGCAGGGATTGAGTCACGAATTTGAGGCAAACTGTCATATGATTGGGTGATAGCGGTTGTGAACCAGTGGTGTCACTCCTGAGTGTTGTTGTGTGCAATACAGTTGAGATAATGGCAGTACAGCTGATCCGAGTGTTGTGACGGGCGTTGTATGTATTCGCTCGCCTCCCGACTCTACCGTAGGCTCTGGTTTGGCGCGACTCGACTCCACTCGACTCCACTGCTCTTCACTGTTGCCATACACTCGTCTTTAGCGATAGGCTGTTCCCCAACACTAGACCTGAACCACCAGTACTCAGCTTTCCTTGTATTTCAAGTTTGCATCAAATCGTCTCTTAATTATTGTCGTATTTATCCTCGTTTTCGAGTCAATCGGTGCTCACACTTGTCTCACATCACTATTGATTTCGTGTCCAACTCAGTGCTCTCCAAATGTCTTCAGATATGGAACCAAATTTGTTGACAGACAAACCCGACAATAGATGGTATAGTGTTATTGCCATCAGAGGTAACCAAAACACTAATGTTGTTATGCCTTTTGTTATCTAACGTCTACTCCACTGCAAACTTGTCACTTGAGATACGCTCTGTTGAACTCTTCCACTCTTTTTGTCCTTTTTTCTGCCTGTTTGGCAAATTTTGGTCTTTTAATTCATTTTGTATTTAATTTGCATTTAGTTGACGACATATCTCAAGATATGTGAATCAGTCGTCAGTTCAGAACAGCAATGATATACCTATTTTGAGGATAGCTTTTGGAAGTTAATTGTCATTTAAATCCGATTCGTCATTGTCTCCGATATTTTGTGAAGTAATGCTATTATTGTCGCATTTGATGGCATTGTAATACAATTTAGTCATTTGACAGACATTGCCATTGCATATCGATTTCTATTGCATTGATTGCATCAATATTTCGATTGATTTGAAGTAAACATTTCGGTAATTCCATCCACAAATAGCCTTTCACTTCTGGGCAAAGTCTGCAAGAACTAACTACAACTTTTCCCGTCGATTGATTACTCATTTATAAATTTATAATAGAACTAGGAAGAGTCACCTTTCTAATTAGCAAATGCGATAGGTGAAAAATATTAACTAATGGCCATTTGCTATACGTTTACTTTTTAAATACCCATACATTTAATAGACAGACGTTCGCTGTGTTTAAAAATGTCTTTCCTTCACGAATTGACTGCAAGTTAGAACCGAATGGATCTGATATGAAAATGTGTTTTTGGAGCTCACAGTCAGCACATTCTGAAAAGTGCTTCAATTATTTAGAACTTAATTGAATAGTAGTTTTTCTAAAATTAAAGGTAACGTCGAGTGACAGTCAGACAATGCGATGAACTCCAAAAATCGCGTCATTGCCTTTGAATTGCATAAACGATTGTTCAGTGCATATATTAATTGCTGTGAAAATGTCTATAATTGTCCGAAACGATGTTTTGCCAATACAGAGGACTCCCCGAATAGTTGACCACTTGGCGGACGGCAAATCGCAAACTATTGGCAAACTAAAGGTCTACTATTATGAGTGTTGACGTCACAATCTTATCATTAGGCCTATGGACAGTTATTTAAGTGCCTTGGTCAACTATTCGGGGAGTGAACTATTGAGATAGGAACTATTCGGGGATTACGCTGTATTACATGTATAAAAAGTTAATGCATTTTTATGACAACAACAATCGGTTGTGAGCGCTGTTCGCTGTTTCCATACATTTGTGGGCAACCGTTTGGATCGATATTTGGTTTGTTTTGCTTTACATAGCATTTGACAGCAGCTCTCGGACTCCATAACAGTATTTGTCAGCAAATGGAACCAATTCTCACACTCTGAGTCTGTTTTTGATTTTTAGCTTATGATAACTACTTAATTGATTTAAGAGTTATAATTATCTCATCAGAACTAATGCAAAGTATTGAACATTAGAGTCAGCCATCAAATGTTTGAATACAATTCTAATGTCTATTCTTTTCCGATCCATCAGTCGCTGAATTGGTCTATTGGCGCGACCCCAAGAAGAGTGGAGTCGTGTTCGGGTCTGGACTGGCGATCCTCCTGTCGCTGACCTTCTTCTCCATAATATCAGTGGTCGCCTACTCCTCTTTGGCCGTTCTGTCAGTGACGCTATCGTTCAGAATCTACAAGAATATCTTGCAAGCCGTTCAGAAGACCAATGAGGGACACCCATTCAAGTCTGTTCATTCAAATGCCTTTATTTGGTTTCTCTATTGACTAATTTGTTGGCTATTATTAGAGAGTATTTGGAGGTCGAGATAACGCCGTCGAGCGAAAGGATCCACGAGATTGTCGACTCAGTGGTGTCTAACCTGAACTGTACTGTTAATAAGTTGCGATCCGTTTTCCTCGTCGAAGACATCATCGACTCTCTGAAAGTGAGTCACCGAATGCCACTCTTTTTGATGCCAATTAACCATTGGATCTCTGGTTGCAGTTCGTCGTCCTCTTCTGGTGTCTCACATACATCGGCTCGTGGTTCAATGGTCTTACCTTGGTCATCCTGGCTTATTTGGCACTCTTCTCACTGCCCAAAGTCTACGAAATGAATAAAACACAAATCGATCAATATTTAAGTCTGGCCTCCACTCAGATCAATGACATCACCTCTAAGTAAGCCAACGATTAACCGCTGTTTACATCAATTATTAAACTGACGATTAATTTCTCGTTTGAATCGACAGAATCAGAGCCAAAATACCATTCCCTGCGAAGAAAGATAAAGAGAACTGAAGGAGAATGGAAACGAAGATTCGTTTATTTAATTAAACCCATTTTGAACCGACTATTGGAATAATAAAAAGAAAAAGTAAAAGCAAAACAGTAATTAAGAATTTAAGCCGAAATTTGCAATTAATTGTATCTAAAATTTTTAGTTCTCATCTCTTTTGTTTGGGTTTGCTATCCGTTGAGATCATAATCGCATTCATTACTCGTATTTTATAAGAATATTCTCGTAGTTATCGATAGAATTCACTAAAACACATAAATACCGCAAAACAACTAAAAACCTAATTTTCAAAATACATTGAGAATTGGATCGAAAATATCTATCCATTAATCGGATATCAATTTTAAGTATAAACTCAAACTTATATTTATATTCGGGATTAACACAAAATCTAATTTTTTAGTGATTTATCTGATTTTATAGAAATTGTTTTTTTTTATTTACCTGTGATTTCATTGCTTTCGGGACAGAATTTGTGGTCAAATCGTTTCGTTAGAATTGAGTTGAAAATAAAGTTATATTTTAAACCATTTAATGAAAAACATTGTATAAGAAAGTGATTTGACATCGGATTTGGATTTGTTATGCAAAACACTTAAAAGTCGATCGCATTTGTCATTCGTTTCGGTTACAGATTATTGTGTAAAATGTTTTATAATTTGTTTTTTTTTATATTCAAGTGATATCTCGTGTAAAGAAATATTAATTTAATGATTGAAAGCAACGTTTCTCTTGTGAAAGCACTTTATTTGTCGCTCGAAATCGACTTCTTTTATATTATATTCAATTTCGAGGGATTTATGTCTTTCTTAACGATTAATCTTCACTAAAAATGCTGTAAATTATATGAAAACTTATGATAACATTGGTTACCAAACCATTAATATAAAAATGGAAGATTACAAGGAATATATAAACGCAGTGTTAGTCCGAAAACCTTTTTTTAATTACATTATAAACGATTGAAATATTTGATTAGTTATTAGTTATTATTCGAAAACTTCTTTAGTTTGTAATATATTTATTAAACATTAGAATCGGAATGTATTTCTCGTCAGTTATCATAATCCTAACAATTATTGGACAAAATTGTGATGTTTTGCGAAAAGAATCGATTCTAACATCTGTTGAATTGTAATTCAATTAAGTTCTTAATTATTTAATAAATTTACTTTTTTTCTCTAACGCTCTGTAAAGCAAACAATTTTTAATTCTCGACTTCTCATCAAAGTTGTCAAGAAAAAGGTGTAATGAGTTTGTGAACTGAATCAAGAATCTTGATTAAAGATAATGCAAAAAGTGAGGCCTAAAGAGTTCGATATAAATTAACAGATCTTAATATGTCTGTATATTTATGGCCACCTTTTGCCGCTAAATCTGCATAATATCAAACCCTTTGTCGCCGTTGGGTCTCAATGTTGACGGCCTTTGCGATTGTGAGTTGTGTTGCACTTGTTTTTGCACTTTAGAGCGATGGCACCGATCGTTAGGCCATATCAGGTGCCAAAAGTGACGGTTTGGCCTATTCTGGCCTCAAATAGAGTGCAATCGCTCTCTGATATCAAACCAGATATAAATATAGCGGTAGAGCCGACACGAGTCGGGCCATTGTCTTGAGGGCAGACCAGTCTTCGCCGTCCAGACAAGCGTTCGGCTATTAATTGACGGCTCGTTTGAATAATCGATTCTAAACTAGTGGTTGTCCTAAAGATATTGGCACTGATTGACCTCAATCTCTACTTCACAATAGAACCAGTTTTACTGTAATTCGATTCTTATTTTTATTTATTAACCAAAAACCAATAATTTTGAAAAACTAGAAAAAAGGTTATTTTAAGCAGACTTTGTCTCACATTTCGGGCAATACTTCTGCCCATAATTATATTGTAATCAATTTGAAGAACAATTTTTGTTTTTGTTGCCAAAAATGCTAATTATTTCGTTTGCAATAATTAGAGATACTCTCAGTTCACGAATAAATGCTTTCCAATTAAAAGCAATTCTAAAGTCAATCCATCGTTATTCCGATGAATAGTTTCTTTTGTTTCTCCCAAAAAAGAACTCGTTTTTTGAATAATAAGTCGACAGAAAATCTTCGAATCATTTGTTAAAAATAGACATTTATTGCGAAAAAATAGTAAACACTTTTCTGTTGATCACTCATGTGTTTGAGAATCGATTTCCAAGACATTAGTTCAGAGAATTCGAAATCGAAGCTAAAGAACACCGACTCGTTTAGGAAGTGTTCTCTCAGCCAATATCACTTTACCAAGATCACTCTGATTGTTGTGATGGTTCGTCGTGACTGGTGTTGGCCAACAGTGTCGAGTCATGTCCGACGTCGGCGTCGACGCCAACACCAATTCCACGTTTCTATTTCAAGTTCAAGGTATCGATTGAGTTAATCTGGCAATTATTATGCTGTTAGTCGAGTGTCTTCTAATTGCATGCTATGTTAACCGGAGATAAATCACTGAAAAATAATAATATTGTTCTCTAATTGCAAAGTAAAAGCACTTAAATGTTATAATCGATTGATTGTCTGAGAGTCCATAAGTATAAGCACTTGTCTTCACTGAGATCTCGATCGGCAAATGTCAGGTGAAGTCGAGTCAGGCCTTTGATTGTCTGCTAATTGTCTGATCGAAGGCCAGTAATGAGTGAATTGTTTGCTAATAAATGGAAATTTTGAATTCAGTTAATAAATGAAACCTTCAATACATTTATCGATTAAATCCAGGAAATGGTCGCAATTGAGTTGCAGTTCCGAATTTGTTGTTCACTTAATGTGTTCAACACTTCTATAATACTTTTATACACTTTTAGTCCAATACTTAAAATTCAGCTCTCAATGGGTTATTATACGGAATGAAAAAAGTGAATTATATTGCCAGTGAATGGGGTATTAAATTGCAAGTTAACTGAGTTTATTAGCATTTAATGACATTTTGTTCTTTTCGTTCCTCATTTTAAAAGTTTAGACAACTTTTTCGTTCAAATGAGTTGAACTGCAATAATAATCGGCAACTCTTTCGGTGAGCCATTCAGTCAAAGCTGGGCTCGACTTCGACTCCGACTCCGTTACGGAGTGGCGAACACAGGTCTCAAACCTCAAACAGACTCTGAATGGCAGTCAAACGGCGGTCCAATCGCTCGTTGCGTCCAATGATATGATGTCTGACTCGGTATTGGAGCCAAAGAGCTCTGACAGACAACAAGTCGTCCCAAACTAGTTGTTGCACCTGTTCTTCGCCTATCCTTTCCTCGGGGTATCTCTCAATCATTAAGTCACTGATGACTCATTCAATTGTGAAGTTTTGCCAACAAACCAGAGAATGAACTCAAAAAACTTTTTGCAGACTTTACGCAAAGCCTGTGCTCACGAAGTGTTCACAAACTGAGCCCAAAGACAGACTCCACTCGAGACCTGTTCGCTGCTCACAGTCTGCAGGTCTGCACACACTCTCTGCCCGACCGACACAACACAACACAACACCTATCGTGCAGTGTATTATCGCATAGACTGTCTGCCGCAGATGTGTCCACTCGTGTCCAGCCAGTGGTGATTGTGTCCATCGGTGAGCTCTCAGTTGTCAATCACTTGACAGTCAGTCTCCGGCAGTCTCTCATTTGGTGGTTCGCCTCTCTCCGGACAGATGTCCGCCCCTTCAGTGCGCACAGCACTGTCTGTATCGCCATTTTATGGCTTCTATAGCTCAAGCGTTCACTGAGTCCTGACTCCTGAGTGCTGTTCAGGTGATTCTCAACCTATCCGTCACTTCTCAGACATTTATTTACTATTAATTTGTGCTCAAAATTGTCTTCACTTGTCTTTGACCGACCTCTCGGCCAATGCGTGTCTCCCAGTATTGGCTGTCGTATTGGTTTCGGTGAACCTCTGATCCGATTGCAGTCGTTTGTCGAGTGCTCTTCAAATCTAAATAATCCAAAGTTTACATTGAATTCAATGTCCAAACTCGTCGCTGATCTGCTGTGCACACCATTGATGGCCATTGTGTCCATGTCTTTATGTGATTGTGATTGAGTGGACCGCTGAGTGCTCGGCCGCTGAAGACTTGGTTCGCCTGAGTGGTCGGCCGTCGATGTGATTGGAGTCGAGTTCGGGTCAATGATTCGGACCTCAAAACCTGAGCTCTCGTTTTGAAGCAATTTTTTCACTTAAAGCCCATTATTATTGTTATATACCATAAAAACAATCAAACTTTTGTCGGATATCAGTATAAAACGGAAGTCTTTTGCAAAGCCGTCAAACATTTCTGTGATTTTCTCTTTTTTGTTATTCAAACACAAAATTATGTGAGTTTTGAATGCATTTTGAATTTTGAGCTTTAATTTAAACCAAATGTCAATTCAATGCATAATTCTATTTACGAATAGATTTGAATGCAATTGATTACATATTGATTAATGATTTGCAATATTTGTCTAATCGCTAATCGATTCCCAACAGATGTATTGAAGTGTTTCACCGATCAGTCTAACCATTCAAATAATGGCCGCCAGTGTTCGCACTCCTCTTCAGACGGTCCACGAGTCCGTCGCCACCGATCAGGTCAGTGATCACTAATAGGCAATTGAGTTGTTGGCTGACCATCGCATCGATGGCCGCGACCAATCATTTTGCGCATTACAGACAACACAATCAATGCGAGACTCCTTGTCATTAATGTTGATCTGATTTGTCTTCCGACAGAATGAAGAAACAATTCAAGTGAATCCGATTCGGACGACTGGTCGCAGCCGGACCTCCGAAGAGCCACATATCGGTCGGTACCGACTCCTGAAGACCATAGGAAAAGGCAATTTCGCAAAAGTGAAGTTAGCGAAGCACTTGCCCACCGGCAAAGAGGTGGCCATTAAGATCATAGACAAGACACAACTGAATCCCTCGAGTTTGCAAAAGGTATGCCTCTATTTGTTTGTCTGACATTTGCTGCAAAACATTATTCTCTTATTCTCTTCATTAATATATGTATTCTATAAATAGTTGACTCGAATTACTATTTAATTATTGTTATGCTATTAACCACGAGAACTGACTCACAACTAATTGCATGTAAATCACAATTCGCTGTAAATTATCGTTGAATTTCGTTTCTTGAGATTCTTTAGAATTTGATTTATAATTAGAATCGATTCTATTTTTAAGATTAATGCTAAGAAATATGACATTCATATTGAGTTTTATTGCATTTTCTGATTTTGGTTGAAACGCGTTTTGCTCTGAATTGAATTGAATTTGAATCAGAATGTGATTCATTCGAGGCATACATGCATTGACTAAAATGAGGACACATTTGGTGTGATTGTGGCGGCCGTACAGCAAATGTGTTGTCCTATAACTTGTTGCAAGTGATGCCACCACTGATGACTCTTTCATCGCACAGTTGTTTAGGGAAGTGCGTATCATGAAGATGCTGGACCACCCGAACATCGTCAAGCTGTACCAGGTGATCGAGACCGAGAAGACGCTCTACCTGGTGATGGAGTACGCCAGCGGCGGCGAAGTGTTCGACTACCTGGTGGCTCACGGCCGCATGAAGGAGAAGGAGGCCCGGGCCAAGTTCAGACAGATCGTGTCGGCCGTCCAGTACTGTCACCAGAAGAAGATCATCCACAGAGACCTCAAAGCGGAGAACCTGTTACTCGACGGAGAGATGAACATTAAAATCGCTGACTTCGGCTTCAGTAACGAGTTTGTTCCTGGTCAGAAGTTGGACACATTTTGCGGCAGTCCGCCCTACGCCGCGCCCGAATTGTTTCAAGGTTGGCAACTCTAAGAGCTCTCCATCTGAGCGGATAATTAATCTCTTGGTTGTTGTTTTGCAGGCAAAAAATATGACGGACCGGAAGTTGACGGTCAGTCCTCTCGGCCTTCACTTTGACATTCATTTTATTAATTGTTGATCTTTTTATTAATAGTTTGGAGTTTAGGAGTAATTTTATATACTCTAGTCAGCGGTTCTCTGCCTTTCGACGGCGCAAACCTGAAAGAACTCCGGGAAAGAGTACTTCGCGGCAAATATCGAATTCCTTTTTATATGTCCACCGATTGCGAGAATTTACTTAAAAAGTTTTTGGTTTTGAATCCGGCGAAGAGGGCATCACTTGAAGTATACCATTAGTTCCTAATTAATGGCCTATTATTTATGATTTATCTCCTGAAGAACATAATGAAAGACAAGTGGATGAATATTAGCTACGAAGACGAAGAACTCAAGCCCTACATCGAACCGGAATCTGATTTAGCCGAACAAAGACGGATCGATATCTTGTCTTCGATGGGTTACGGAAGGGAAGAGATCGAAGAGTCGCTTAGGAGTAGGAAATACGACGATATAATGGCTAACTATTTGCTGTTAGGCAAACGCACAACAGAGGTATGCCATCAGCCGCCACACCGACCATTAGTCTGATTGCCATCACTTCCAGAACGAATCGTGTGATTCGCGGTCGTCTTCGAGTCTCTCACTGCGTGGTCTGCGGGCAAACGCAGAGATCACTACCAATAGTCAGTCGCCGTCTCACGTGAAGGTGCAAAGAAGTGTTTCGGCCACCGCGAAGCCGCGGAGGTTCAGTCACGGCGGCGATAATAACTCGAACCAAAATACTACAAACAATTCGGGGGGCCTTCCGGCCACCAGTTACAAGAGACAAAATGGTATGTCAAAGGGCACTGACTGTGTGACTGTCCTCATCTGATCCCCTAACCTCTAATCCAATAGCTTCGGCCAAAGACGCTACCAATAGCACGAACGGCCCGCCATCGCCATCGGTTGCCACAACTCGTTCTATTAAGTCTCCCTCGGGAGCGGCTTCATTGGAATCTAGCGGTTCTTCTGCTGGTCAAGTACTTAGTCCTTCTAAGATAACGGCGATCGGAATGGGCTCTTTGAGGCAAAAGACCACGACTTCCCCCATATCTGCCTCTGTTTTGAAGAACACTTTTAGTGGAATTCCGCGAAGAAATACTTATAATTATAACAATGAGAAGAGTGCCTCCACAGAGAAGGCCGCCATCGGCGACAACCCGAGGTATGGCTTGTGTTTGATCTTCATTAGAACTCCTCATTACTAATTAGTCTCTAATCTCTAACAATACTATTGACTAATTGTATGATTGATTGGATGTTTGTTCTCACGTCTGACTTCTGACTTGAATCGCCATAAATCGCATGTTTTATGTCTTTCCTCGTCTTTAGTAACACTTCTGACGATAACACAACTAGCAGTACATCGACAGTATCTTCTATCGCGACTCTCAGACCATCTAAAGGTCACACTAAGTCGGCCTCAATGTCTGTGTCGGGCCGTAGTCCGAGCGATTCGCGTCCTGACAGCAGCGACTCGAGTCGTGCCGCCAGGTCTGCAGCTCTTCTCTAGTATTAATCATTTCTTCTTTTCTTCCCTTCTTTTTGTTTACTTTTGGTTCCATTAATTTCTTTGTTAACACTTTTCTGTTAACCCATTTCACTGGTAATTACTCTTTACTAACAATGGACTCGTCAAACAACAGTTCTTCTGCGACCAAAGGCGCGATATCTCCCCTCCCAGTGGTGAACCGGGCCTTTCCGCGGGGGACTGTCAACCGAAGCACATTTCATAGCGGACAGACACGAGAACGGCGTCAGCCCTCGGCCTTCAACGGCGGTCCGGGAGCTGTTCCAATGCAAACTCAAGACACGTCCGGAATGTCGAGACAGTCTTTCTTTAGCAAATTGTCCTCAAAATTTAGCAAAAGGTAAGTGAAGTGAGGCAATGACCTGTGAACATGGCATTGAATGATCTTGCAATCTCTCAATTTGCAGAACAATGAACGACGACTCAACAAAGCCTCGTTCACTTCGGTTCACATGGAGTATGAAAACGACGTCTTCGAGAGATCCGAACGAAATAATGCAAGAAATACGTAAAGTTTTAGATAAGAATAACTGTGACTATGAACAGAGGGAAAAGTTTCTGTTGCTCTGCGTTCACGGGGACCCCAACACAGACTCACTGGTCCAGTGGGAGATCGAGGTCTGCAAACTGCCCCGACTCTCACTCAACGGCGTCAGATTCAAACGCATTTCTGGCACTTCCATCGGCTTCAAGAACATCGCCTCTAAAATAGCTAATGAACTCAAGTTATGACTCACTTCAGACCGCCGTTGCGACCGAAGAAGAATGAGTTCTTAGACAAGCAAATGACAAACAAAACACTTTAGTAGGAGATTAACATTTATTTAATTGTTTAGTATTATTATAATTATTATTATTATTATTATTATTACCATTAATACTATCTATTATTATGATTATGACATTTGTCTTGAGTGACAATTATTTGATGATTCGGTGCGCAAAGACAAAGCAATGTCTGGACAAAGAGTTTGGAAGAGTTAATCGAAAGAGTGGACACAACCGAGAGGTGTGTTTTGCCGTATCGGTCGTCACTACAGAACTCATCTCACGTTCTCATCATTTCATTTACGTGAAACCGATCGCTGATTATATTCTAAATAGTTTTTGTGTAAATTTTTGACTAAATTATAACAAATGTAGTAATTATTTGAGACAAACAGACAAAAGCAAATCAATCAATGAATCAATTATTTGCTGTGAAATGGGATTTCGCTTTCAATTCATCTCTGAAAACGACATCACAAACGAACTGAAACTGAAAAGCATTTTTGTGAAATCCAAAACTCCTTTTTGTCGGCTTAGAAAGACTTCTATCGAAACTGTTAATTGTTTTTGATTACGAAACAGAATCTTAATTATTAGTAATTATCAATTGAATGATACAATTCTTTTCCGTCACTCGAAATGCACTTTTGAGACATTGTGCTTAAAATTTATTGTTTGTTTTCATCGATTTTTAACGAAACGAAATGTAAATATAGTTTTATGCAAACAAAATGGACTAAAAACAGAACTCAAACATAAAAAAGAAACAACTCTTTGATCGCCGGACTTCAGAGACGGCAATAGTCTGTCAATCGATTGACGAAACTGTTGGTTGAAATTGGAATTCAAATCTTAAATTAATTTCAAGTTATTTCTCTGTTTAAAGTAATATAAGAGCCGATCAGTTAAGACCACGAAAGAGCAAAATCTTGCCCAAAGTTGTGCCACAAATCGGTTCAAACGATGTGTTTAATTGTCTTCATTTGTTTTGAACAAATATTTTTAGTAAATCTTATTTTAAATTAATTTTTAATATTTTGAAAATATATTTATATATAAAATAAGAATAAACATAAACTGAAATATCATTCCATAATGTGATCCAAACCCGACGGCACTCCTCTCTCATCGCTATTGAATCCCATCTCTTAGAATATGTTCCGCAAAAGACATTTGTCGACTACTTTTTAGAAACCGTTTTATATACCAAACAAATGGCCAATAATTCGCGTTTGTCCTCGAATTTCGATGTTTTCGATATCGAACTATATTTTTCAAGTAGTCTTCGAATTAAACGATAAATGCCTTCAACGCTATCAAAAGTAATTGAAACAAAAGTATGGAATCTATTGATATATTTTCTGATTCAATCAATTTGAGAGTAAATGACATATTGTTTAGGAAAACAATCAAACGTCAGATCGACTGCTCGTTTCGGATCTTATCTGCGGCTCTAATATTGTCTTTGAAGATATGACACGGGATTTGAGGCCAAAAGTGGTCCAAAATTAAAGATTTGAGTGAATATTCGCTACTCATCTTATAATCGGCGCTCATTACTGACCGATCACTCAATTGACGGTCTTTTGGCTACCAATTGACCCGATTTTGCTGTTTTTTGATTCACTTAATCCCATATTTTGATCCACTTTTGATCCCAAATTAATGTGCAATACATTCAAACATCGATTGTTGACTACTTTCTGAGAGTTATATTGAATTGCAATTTAATAATAAAATTGATTCAAAATAATTGATTGCCTTTTGGGCCGCGAATCATGTCTTCGAACTATTCTAGAAATCCATTCGACTGTTTGCCAGAACCGAATCCGTTATAACTCAGTTGGACTGTAGTTCGCCATCAATTCTACATTTGATCTGAAGATTTTTGCAAGACTTTTGCGAATAGCGATAAATTATTCTGATATGACTTGAGTTACATAAGTCAAGCAAATTGACTGACTTTTCAGGAGTTTTTAATTAACTTTAGATTAATAAAAATTTTAAGCCTTTGGGACCTTTGCCTTGAAATCGGATAATGTGAGCAAAATGTTGGCCAAACTGATAATTAACCTTGGACAATTTGTCACAGTCTCGTTTATCAATCTGCCTTTCAATTAGAATATCTATTTATTTTTATAGTTATAACTTTTAATTTAAATTATTTGATTTATTTCAAGATTAATATTTGATAGCATTAAAGCATTGGTTGGCTGTGAGTGTGAGTGTGAGTGACGTCGGTTTGTCTAATGAGCTAATTCTCGATTAGCCAACGAATTATATAATTTCGGTAAAACTCGAGTCTCTGTAGTAATCGCGAGGATTGACACTAAAAATTCTTGAAGACTGCGAAATGATCGCCAACGATAACAAGCCGTTTGAGCGGTCGCTTCCCACCGATTATCTCGAAGGTCTGCCCACGAATGGCAAACTTCTGGTTCTTTCCTTTCTTCGGGTTCTATATATTTACGGCTATTTTGTTCGAATACACGAAATATTTTAGACTTGAATAGAAGAATGAGAAATCAGCGGCACTTGTAATGAGTGGATGTGGCAAAAGTGGAGAAATGTATATTTCGCTCGATTGTGATGTTGAACTTCACTCGATAATAATCGGCCGACAAGTTTCGCAAGTTTTATGAACTCCGATAACGAATCACTAGTTTTTTCTCAATAATTTTTACGACTTATGACAAATTGAATTAAAATCAAATTCTTATTTATTAAGCGAGAGATCATTGAAACCAATCCAGAAGTGAATCTGAGCCCCAACTCTGTCGACGATAACCACGAGTATTAAGCGAACTGTGGCTCCGATTGTCATGAATTTGTGATCAGAGCCACGAAATTGTGAATAAGTATTGGAATCACGTCTCGATTTTGAAATTCAAAATGAGTTTCGCCTCCGATTGGATTGTTTTAACTGAAAGGTCAGACAATGCCAGGTATTTCACGCACCACTTGGAGGCAGTCGGCCGTCACAGACCCGGTCCTGACTTCACTCTCAACGCGACAAACAAAAAACTTTGTGAATTTTGTGAATTTCATGCGACGTTCGTGTGATATAATTTGGCTCCACATTCATTTAAATAATTCCTATGATGACTCATCTGCTCAACAACGGGATGACAAGTGGATTAATATCACCTATGAAGACGATAAACTCCAGGCCAGTGTCGAACCGGAACCTGGTTTAGCCGAACAAAGACGGCCTTCAAAGGACGAAGGAAGGGAAGAGATGGAAGAATTGTTAAGGAATTGGATATTATAGGAAACAACTTGTAATATACTTTTGCTCAATGGACGGTCTAGTTATGGTCTAATTACAAATGTTGTAATTATTTGATACAATAAACAAGATAAAGCCCACAAACAAACAATCGATGAATCAAATGTTTGCATGAAATAGGATCAGGTCATCAGTGATCACCTGACAGTCAACACATCCGAGCAGAGATGACTGGCATACAGAAGACGGCTACCGATTATGAGAGTGGTGTAACTCGTGAACAGCTGTTGTTGTTCCTAGTTGTTCTTGTTCCAAAAAGCAATGCGATTTTGTCATTAGATAGCTGCCAATCGACAACTAACCAAAAGTGGTTTCGAGAGTCGATTTTTATTCAACATATTGATGACTAAATACAGAAAGGCGATCCAGTTGGAGCCAGTTAATTATAAATCGACTGAATTAATGTGTGCACTGGCACTGCACTGGCACTGCACTGCACTGTCAAATAAGTGGACAAACTCTGAAATTGCATTAAAAAGTGCGTTAATCATCAAATAGTTTGGAGACGCTATGCGCCAGAAACCCAAATCGTTGTGCCTGTGATGAGCCTAATTATAATTTCAGGACTGACGATGACGTTTGCAATCAGTGCCGACGCCACACCGCGACCGACCACACTCCGGGCCACACGACTCGGTCGGCACCGATGTCCTTCCCCTGGCCACTAGTGCCAGTGCCAGACCTGGCTGCCGGCCAATGGCTGTTGGCTGTGCGCACATTCACCACAAACACGAACCTTGTTTTCAACTAAAGATAAACTGTTTTTCAATTGTTTTTCTTGTTTATTGTTTGCTTAAATCAGTTCGGAATCGGTTTGTGATTTGGTTTTGAATTTAGAGCACAAGTTGTAGTGACGACAGAGCGGAAGGCAGTGCCGACCAGTGCTGGAGTGGAGTGGAGTGACGGCAGTGGCTCCCCATTGGACGCCCGGTCCGCACATATGAGCTGAGCTGATAGACTGCCAGCTCTGGCACAGCTCTGCACCGCATTCGCTGTATTGACTGCACTACTGAGCCGGCACTGGCAGTGCTCTCAGTCCTACTCATTGCTCTTGTATTGGATGTATGTCTGGCAGTTCACCGATCACTCCAAGCGACTACACTCACATCGGTCCGTCTGACCAGTTGCCGCAAGCCGTCGGTGACCACAACCCGTGGACAGCACTAGTGATCACTGTATCGCTAATCTTGGTGATCGTCGTTTACCTCACTTTGTTTGAGGCCAAACATCTCGCAAACCATCTCAAGTGGACTCACGTCTCACTCCAGTCGAGACCCACACTCAGCCAACACAACAACACATCCGAGCCATCGATCGCAGCCGAAAGTGACGACCAGTTTGTGTGCCGAAGACGCGGACAAATGGTTGAAGTAGTGGATAACCGGATGGACATGAACTACAGCACATCGCAGGACGGCTATATGGAACAGGAAGAAGAGTGGGAACGGGAGGGTCTCCTGTATGTCACTGATTGTCTTAATTGGTAAACCATTGATCACTTTCTGCTCATCCATAGTGACCCGCAGTGGGAGAAACAGCAGCGGAAGGTATGTCCGAAACACTTATACACTCATCACTCATACCCTCGACTCTTACACTAATTCATCTCATCTTTCACTCAATACAAGTGTCTGTCAATCGGCTCACTATTTAATTGCTTTCAAACTATTTTTTGAAAAGTATTTAATTTATAGTTCAATCGATATATTCTGATATTAATGGTTGATATTATGTCTGCCGTATTAAACAATTGGCTTGTTTTCCAATGATTAATGGTTTAACGAAAAATTCAATTATTAAACTTATCGAGCGTAAAATGAGCATGACACTCTGGCGCTGGGCGTCAGATGTGCTCGATAGCTGATTTGCAAACATCTTACGCTCATATGTTATAAGTTCTGGTAATATAAGACACTTTCCACTCAATAATTGCTTTTATCTTAACTCATAATAAATTTTTATATCAATATCTCTGGCATTGCCTCCGATAGGGAATTGCAATTAAAATTTCAAGTTTTGCACTCATTTTTCCTATTTTAGTTTAATTATGAAAATTTTGTCAAATGAAGAAAAAATTATTTTAAAACTTATTTTCCGATATTAGAAAAATGTTTGAAACAAAAAGTACTCATTTTATTGTTATTGCAACAGCTTTTCTGCAGATAAAACACTATTTAGCCTCAGATAAATAGAATATATTTTTGCTATTTCGTTGTTTTCAACTCAGATTATTCAACCCCAACAAACATTTTAAATATATTTGGCGTCAAAACTATTTTTTTCTCAACATTTTTCAAATCAAGTGTCAAAAGGCAGTGATTTTAAGTGGAATTGTTTGCCTCAAAATCAAAACTAATTCCTTTTGACACTAATTAATAGCTAATGTAAGCTCTACTCGATCTCAGAAATTATCACTTTATTTGGATTAATTTTCATTTCGCTATCGACACACAAAACCGTAATTTCAGTTAACGCTTATGTACAGTGTTACCTCCATTCCGGCGAATCCGATTCGGGCAGAATTCGATTGTGGCGGACAATTCCTGAATCCCCGGCA
>JAQGBE010000254.1:0-22705 GCA_034698225.1 Scheloribates latipes | reverse complement strand
AAACACAAAAGTTCTTAAATGTTCTTAAATTTTGCTTGTGAAGTTCTTAATTTGGGCAAAATGACCTGGTCACTCTAGTTACAGATCTCCACAAAGAAAAGTTGTTTCTAAGATTCTAATTTCACGAATCGTGTCCATTGACTTGTATTAACTTTAAACTATACAGAATATACAGAATATAGTGTTTGTCGAATAAAATATCGCAGAAATGAAACTCAAATTTTCAACTAATTAGTCGTGGGTTGGATATTATGGCTTATCATGATTTGAATCATTTGGTGCATTCAAAAAGTGGGTCGACTTCCGCTCTTCTGCAAAATGACATTGATACAAGTCGAATGGAATAGTATTGGAGTAGTATTAGTCTGCCAAACGAGCAAGATGATAGTGAATTATGAGCTATAACAATTTGCCGCATAGTGTGCGTACGACTGATTGCATGTACACTGATTAGACATAACAAGGTCGTCCAAAAATAAGTGTCGACATTCTAAAAAATTAATATCTCAGCCAAATTGGATGTAAAGTATTTTTGGGCCAATTATTAGTTTCAAGCGATTTATCGATTTTGCAAAACTACCTCAACTATTGTGAGTCTGTGTGTCGGGTGAGTCGCGACTCTGACTTGTGGGCGAAAGTTAATCAGATTATATGAGAACGTGTTTTAACTGGTTTACAAGCAGTTTATAAAAGCAAACTAATGAAGCAATGTAGCATGGTCATACTACTAAGTTCTTGGGGCTTCTGCATCAGAATTACCTTAATTATTAATATTGCGAAATTTGAATGCATTATAAAACAGAGTCACCAAACATATGCCTATTAAATATTGCCAACTATTGAAAGTTGTTTTGACTCACTTTTTAATATTTGAAAATGAATTAGGCAAAATTTGAGATCAGGGTTGGCCACGAGGGGGAATATCCCAAAATCCCCCTGAAATTGAAGCCTGGCGGCCATTTTCGGTGATTTAAACCCGATTGAAATTGAATTTAAACTGGATAGAGCCGAAAATGGCCGTTTTGTTTTATCCCTCCCTTGTTCCCCTGGCAAAAATTTTCAAAATCACCCTCTAATCCTCTGAGTAGGCATGACTGTGGCGATATATCATTTGAATGGGAGAACTTGTACAAGATAACCTTGTCAACTTACTGATCCATGATCGTGTTAAGTACAACAAAACAAGTGCTTGATTTTTGAACTTATCTTGTTCAATTTCTAAGAATATGTCAAACCACGAACTAATCAATATTTAAATTGTGTCAACATTTATATGCTGTTCGAATTGCGATTGGAATGAATGAATTTGGTTGAACTCGTCATGTGATCATGACAAGTTCAAAACAAACAAACCCTCGCTATTATCGATGGCAGACATTGCCATTCATTTACTATTCTATTGCGAAAACGTTTTACATTTCAACTGTAATGAACAGAACCACTGATTTTTAGCAGATTTTTAATTTTCAATGAAAATTAAAAGATAATTAGATTTTCTGTGGATTGATTAGATAAGAAAATATTTATTTTATTTAATCAGAGAATGTTCTTGCAGAAAATAATTCGAAAAATTTATGTCAACAATTATGTCTATCGAAAACTTTACAATGTCCAAGATCAGCTATTCCATCTCATCGAAAGTTCCGGGTCTGTTATAAATTTAACTAATTTATTCAGTATTTGTTTTAGAAATCACATTTATTAGTAATGATAACTTATTATGAATTTTAGTCATAATTCAGATCATATCTTAAATATTTTAAATTAGAATCGAAAAGATATTATGAATAACGCAATTAGTTTTACAAATGGCACTCAATTTGTAACAAATTGTGATTATTTTTATATTTAGTATATAATGTGATTCACAATTGTGATTGCAATCAGAGTTTCGAAACAATTTACAGAAAGTCCAGAATCTGTTGAGTTATTCGCAGAACTGAAAGAATCGTCGCTTTTGTTGAGAGAGTAGCGAAACCTTTTGAGTATTATTCAAACGATTGCGAAGAATCTCAATATTGGATGAAATGTTAGACAAAAGAATATAAAGAAGAGTTTTAGTGTTATATAATTGTTATATAATTGGCTATAATATAACAAAATAAGTATAAATAGATGAACACAAATAAATCGGTCGATAAATGGCTTGCAGTAAATATGACAGACATTATATGGATACAGAATTTTGGCAGAGAATCGGATAAATGAAATATAGAGCCAATCATTGGTTGACTTCTCGTCTCATAATTATTAGTTAACAATCAAAACAATTAACAACAGATGTGTTGTCAATATCGGAATCGATTTCTTGTGCGACACTTATAGAGATTGTTGGCGATAACCGAGATAATGGCCACAACGGGTACGACGAAGAGGAGCCACAGCCAGAGCAGAGAAGTGGGCGTTTCGTAGACCACATGAACGCAGAGAAACATGTATTCCGAGTGTTCCTCATAAGTGGCCTCACATTCGCAACGGCCGTTCCGACAGACTCTCTTGAGGTCCCACTCCTGGCAGTGCTTGTCTTCGGCGCACCGGAACGGCCGACAGGTGTGGTCGGAGCGGTCGAACTTGAGATTCGGGTGACAGTGACACTGCTTGATGTCGGGGTTGGCCAGCGATGGCACACAGACCGAGCGATTGTCCCACTTTTGGGTGCAATACTCGCTGTAATGACAGTATCGGTCGTACTGTAAGTCTCGTGTCTTTGAACTCGTAGTGACGTTCAGACTAGCGATCAAAGAGATATTGATTGCGTTCAATACAATCAATAAATAAACTCCGAGTTTGGCCGACATTTTGTCTTACGATACAAATTGGATAATCATTTGATTACATCTCCACAGAAACCCTAATCTGAGGCCAACTCTAACCATGCATTCAACAGATATCTCATACGCGAAACCATTCGCTAATCACATGTTATCTCATAAAAGAGTTCATTGAAACTAAGGCTTCACTTAAAACAGTTTTAGTGAAAACAGTTTTCAAACTTTATTAACCAAACCTTGAATAACGTTTAGCCACAAAACAAATTTTGAACGTCAATTCTGTTGAATTGCCGGGTCTTTCATCTACTGATCTCAATTGGCTTCAGCGGTGATCACATTTGCCCGACAAGTGGGACATCGCTGTTGCCGTCGGAACCACGCCTTAAGACATGACGTGTGGAAGACATGTCTGCAGAAGAGCTTTTTGGCCAATTCGACCGCTTGAATCTCGTCGCGACATATCGAGCACATACTGTCCTGTTGCAGGTCTTCCGGTCGGGGCTGCGGAAAGCTGTCCATCCGAGCGATGGCCCGCAGAGACTGAACCACTTTGTTGAACGAGTTCTTCGCATTTCTGTATAATCCCATATAATTTTTAAAATGGAACCGATATTCGAATCGATAGTTCATACTTGAAGTTCACGACCGCACGTCTGGCCATAAAGATGGGAAAGACTCCCATTCGGAGCAGATATTTGATGGCAACCATATGAGAGACCGCTTTACACGACTCGACCAATAGCTCCAAATAGTTTTGATAAACCACTTTCTCGTCCCAACCATTGGCTCCACTGTTCTGATCCATATATTCCAAGACATATTCACCAAAAACATGAATCAATTTGAAGAAAAGCATTGTATGCTATGTTGGGATAAACACATCTAATTTTGATATAATCTTTGATTTCATACCTCAAACAAAAACATAATTTCGACTGAAGGACCAAATCTAATGAATCTATTCGCCGAAACTGCAATCTGAAAGATGTCGGCGATTGACAGACTCAACAA
The DNA here is from genome assembly GCA_034698225.1 of Scheloribates latipes. Lineage (NCBI taxonomy): Eukaryota > Metazoa > Arthropoda > Arachnida > Sarcoptiformes > Scheloribatidae > Scheloribates > Scheloribates pallidulus. Next base: position 18,923 of record JAQGBE010000254.1, on the reverse strand, counting down.
CAGACCTAAAGTTGTTAACAATTATTCTTTTCGATCTATTTCGCGATATATTCTACCTATGAATCTGGTGTGAAAGAACTTGGGCATTCGAGAGAGGGCTGCCATCGAATTGACTCTCGAGTGAGCCATAAAGTGAACGGCTTTCAGGTAAAAGAGACACAACAGTCGGACATAGAAGAAGTTATTCGCCGATCGGGCGAAGACTGCGAATGCAAAGCACGAGTCGAGTACTGCCGGCCAAACATATTCTCTCAAATTCTGAGTGTTTATAAACTTATTTACTGATTCTATTAACTGATTATCTGATTCAATAACAAACCTCGAACTCATTGGCAGAGAGCTGTCCGAAAAACAATTTAATGCTCAGTTTGACTAAAAGGGCGATCGAAAGGATGGCTTGAATGATGAGTACCTGACAACAAACCAATGTATCACTCAATTAGCCCGCATTCACACACCGATAGCCAACTGACCGCTAGACTGGGCTTCGATTGAATCATATGAACGACTGACGGATAGAACTGTTTGTGTTGACCAAAGGCAGTGGCGATGACCGCAACTGACAGAGAGGTCCAGACCGTCAACCAAATGGTTAGATTCATAGCTCTTCCGGTGGGTTCGGAACAAGAATTTTGATTTTGGTTGTGACTGAGATTTTGACTGAGAATTGAGGACTAAATGATTGTATGGATTATCCCTTTGAATGATTTTGAAATAATAATCGAGAGCGCGATATTAGACCAATTGACAAGAATGAAAAGCTGTGCCAAGGTCAAATCAATGCCAACGTGAAAATTGTTACCATTTTATCCTATTTAATGGACTTATAAATGAAATCTTCATTGAATTTTCTAATAATTGTCATTTTATTGGTTCCTCATAACACGAATAACTAAAACTTTTCTTATATAACATGATATTCTTATATGATATAACATTTCACATTCCTATTGATTTTGATTCATCAAAATTAATCTGTCAACTCTCCAATGCTCTTTGTTGGCCAAGAAAATTCTGTAACGGATTGATAAAGAGTAGTTGTGTCACAAATCACTCGAATCGAATATCGATGAAAGCGACCACTTTTGACATTATTCTGATTATTGTCTGAATTGAATGAATGATTAAAAAACAAGAGTCAGACGAATGTAATATTGATTTCTTGATGTGAACTTACTTTTGTCTTGACTTTGAATTTTGCTTTCGATTAATAAAACAAAAATCGATATAATATTATTAATTCTGATGAAAAATAGAAATTTGATCCCAAGATCATAAACAATTGTCGTAGTCTTGTCGTTCATCAGATTTGTTACAAAAAAATATATAATAAAACTTTTGTCATCCAATACTTTGTATTAACGGATTTGGTATTGATTTACGAAATACCGATACAACCAAAAAAGTACCGCAAATGTTGGGCACGTTTTGCAACATCCAAGCGATGGACTACCGCTTCGACTGCTGTCGGTCTGACCTCAGCACAGGTCAGGTTCGACCCATTGGTTAGCGATCACTGTCTTCGATGTGATGTCAGCCAACAAATGGCAATATTGAGAAACGAAAACTCGATTAATCAGCGCTGATATTCCACTGTCTAATAAAGTCGAGACGATTGCGAAACCTGTCAGACAAAGACCAATGCAAATGACAGCCATAAGACGTGAGGTGTGACACAACCGACACATTCGGTCGCTTTGTTTCGCCGAAATAACTTTTCGCTAATTAATTTTTGTCTGCGTCTCAGAATAGTTTTTCTCGGACTAAATATCACTTGTCTATCAACGGTGCGTTGGAATTGAAAGCCATAGTGGGCTCAATGCCCGACGGGCTCATAGAGAAGTGAGTCCCCATAAACGGAATTACCTGACACGAAGTGATTCCAGTCTACTGTGTTTGGTGCTGTGGTTCCGCCACTGAAGTTAAGTGATATTCGATATAATAAAAGTTTGACTCGAAATACAATTGTCTGGCGAAAGGCGTGGGCTCTCATCGCTCTGATCCCGGGTTTGGCCAATAGTGCGCCGAACATGACATGACATAAGTTTTCCAATTCTTTAACTAAAACTCATATAAATATTAGTCGGAATCAGATTTTCGGTTCAGTTTTGTGGTCACAGGTTTTCATTGACTGGTTTGTGTGCGAACAGAATCTTCGGACAGATTCCAAGACCGAACACATCCGAACCCACAATGAACTCCAGATCTCATATTTGTCTTTTAGTTATTTCATTATTTTGTTTGATTTTCTCCGTTTGTCTGACAAATGCAACCAAAGGTATGTCATTTCGTTAAACTTTGTTCCACTCCTTTGGCCACTTCTCTACTGTATTGTCGATTATTCACATAATCCTTGGCCACTCTGTAAATCAAAGTCTTGTCGTTCTATCTGAATGTTAGCCATGTAAGTCTGTGAATGGCATAATCAGGTTGTCTAATGACGAGATGCTTATCACTAGATTTGAGTTTACAGAATAAGATTTCAATGCAATGATTAATCTGTTTTGCAGAAAGTGATCCGCAAAATGAAGTGTCAAAAGATGACCGGATAATAAGCGATTGGGCAAAGAGAGGGGTCAGTTCTCAATGTTAGCAATAACAAATCGAATTCTAACAAATTCTATTTCATGTATTTCAGATGAATTTGGTAAATTGCACTGATTATAGATTTATTGGCATTATTGGAATTGGAGTGATATTGAAATATATTTTGTTATTTCCCGATCGGCGCCAAAATAGGGTCGAAAGGTATGCCCAATAAATAATTCCCAATTAATTTATTCCAAATCTAAATATTATTTTCCCGTTATATCACTGATTGGCGAATAACCAAAAGATGGTAAGTTTGATCATTTAGCTCACTGTAGCCATAATTGACATTATAAAACCAAATAACCATCTCATGTCACGTTCTCCTTGGCATCAACCAAGATGTGTCAGGTAAGACAATAACAAGTTTGCTAGTAATTGATTGACTAATCTTGCAAACATTTCGGTCGAACGTTAAGGTCGATCCTCGGGTGAGTCACTTGCGATGCATTTCAAACAAAAATCCTAAAACACAATTCTCTCTTAATTATGTCAGAACTGCGCTTCGGTAAGCGTTTTTTGACTCGATTTCATCACATTCTGCGAAATAGACTAAACAAATGATGTTTTGTCTGAAAAGTTGGTCGGATTTAACGGAGAAACCAAACGATTTCGGGACTCCTTCTGGAGGAACGAGTTTCAGCCAATGTTGAAGTGGATTAAAGTAATAGACATTTGTGGCGATCGTTGACACAGAATCTGATTAATTCTGTTTCCGTTTCGGTTCTGCAGTCAGACAAAGGAAGAAAATATTTGTCGTCTATTATGGACGATAACAGCGATTACTGATTGACTCGAATTTCACTTTTTTGTCAAGTTTTGAATAATTGGATCAAATCTGACGACGAATGGAATCGTCGGACATATTATTGAAATCGCAAATCAAATTCACTTCATTTGCAAACGACTCAAACATTTCGCTAAAATGAATGAATTATTGATTTAAAATAATTTTAGACAATTATTATTTGAATTATAAAATGTTAGACAAAGGAATCAAAACAAATGTTAATTTGAGTATTAATTTTGTTTATAATAAAATCGAAAACTTTTAGTATAAAACGTATAAATCAATCGTTTGAACGAATCGTTTCGTTCATTTCGGTTCACACTTTGCTGGGATCGGCGCCTCTCGAGGTCCACATCGACCCGCCGTCCACCTCAAGAGTGGCTCCGGTTATGAACGAAGCCTTGTTTGAGGCCAGGAATGCAATCGTTTCGGCCACTTCTTCGGGTTCTCCCGGGCGTTGCAGAGGATATGTCTGCTGACAATCAGCGTAAATCCATTTCTGGGTGTTCTGGTCGTCTAATCCAAAGCCAGCCTCGAAAATGTTGGTTCGGATGACAGCCGGACTGAAGTGAAGACATTCGGTTAGTTATGTGAGAAAATAGTGTCGACTGTCGAGTGATTGATGGCATTACTTGACGGCATTGACTCGAATGCCTTTGGGGCCCAAATCGATGGCAAGACATTTGGTGATCATATCGACGCAGCTTTTGGCGCAACAATAAGCGAACAGAAGGCTGTGCTGGAAGTGATCAGAATCACAGATGTGTTAGCACTCAAAGAGTTAAATCTCTTGGAGGACCGACCGGTTTGGTTGAGGCCACAGACGAAACGGTTATTATATTGCCTTTGGTTTGCTTAAGATGTGGAACCGATTTGTTGCACAACACGACAACCGCTCGACTATTGGTGTTCATTATTCTATCGTACTTCGCGACCACATCCTTGTCCTCGATGTCCGTCTGAGTGATTATACCCGCGTTATTGACCAACACATCGAGTCTTCCAAACTGTGATATCGTTGTATCGATCAATCTTTGAATGTCATCGTCCAAACTGAGGTCTGCCACCACTTCCAGCACCTGAAGACATAACTCGAATGACGAACCATTGATTTCAAACATTGCTTACCCTATCGGCCGAACCGGACAGTTGTCGGCACTGATCGGCCACTGCCTTCACTTTCTGGACATTCCGGCCGTTGACCACCACTTTTGCGCCGACGGCTGCGAACTTGAGTGCAGTGGCCGCTCCGATGCCAGAACTCGAGCCTTAAATTAGCTGATTATCAGTCGATCAAAGATAATAAATAATGGAATCTAATTATAAATACATGTAATATTATTTATTGAAATTGACTTTTGTTAAGCGAATAATTAATCAGATTCTGACATATCGTTAGTAAATCTAATTATTGCCGTCAATACAGACCCGTCACTAAAACGACTTTTCCATCGAATTCTTTGTTTTCACTCATTTTTAAAGAACTTTTTAATGGAAGAAAAATGAGAGAAAACGACTAAAAAGACTGTTCGACTCGAACGCAGTAATTAAGGACAGACTGAGTGATCAGAATTGGACTCAACTCTTGTTACTGAGTCAACGAATACAAGGATTTTATTATTAGTCTCGACATTAATTTGATTTCTGTCAGACATGCATTCGAAGGACAGATAAAAGCAATTATTTAAAGGAATTTCAATCAACAAAACCCAACATTTTGTCCGATTAGTGTGTATTCAGTGGAGAAAACGCAAACAATAAGGCCTTTGAATAGAGAGACGACTCTTCGATAATTGAGTTTAGGTCTGAAAATGGTTTAAATTTCTATTGATTTGTCGGGAAAAAACTTTACATTCGTTTGTCATTCACAGTGTTATAGTTAAGAGTCTATCGATGAATGACTTCAATGACTTGCGGCCAATCAAAGTCGTCACTAATTGTTGTTATAATTGATACTTAGCTTTGAGTTAAACCAAACGATTCTTGTAAAGTATCTCTTAGTCAGTCTCAGCGATGATAATCCATACCTCGGATGGCAATGAGTGGCAAATAAGTGAAATTCGTGTTTGCAATGCAGTCAACGACTAATTCGCCAGATTTTATTCATATCAATAGAATTATTGAATAATTAATCATTTGATTACAAATATATTCATTTCGTTAATTTGAGAATTTAAGAAAACAAACGAAAGGAATGCGAATTTCGGCCGAAAAGTGAATTTGAAAAACAATTGAATTACAGTTAAAGCAGACAATTATTACTCAGTTATTACAGCGAAAAGTGTTTCAAAAACATCGAAAACTGACTAAAAATTCATTTGAAATACACTTTAAAACTGTTTTTACCGTTTATTCCAATGGAAGTAACCGTTGGTACGAGAGTTATGACCGCATTCTGACTGCGGGTCAGAACTGCAGCCAATTTCTAATTAAAACCCTGTTTATAATCAAAACTAATTATTACCCAAACTAATTATTAACTAACTATTATTCAATTTATTAATTTTGTCTGCAATTAACGCAACGTTTTTCGTCTGGAAGTTGTGTTCAAACTCGATATCAATTAGTGGTTGCAATCAATTGATCCGATAATTTGATAAATGTTTTATTCCGACAGAGCCTTCAGGTCTAGCGATCATCCGTTACTTCCATTTATCCAAAAGTTATTTACATTCGTTTACAATCGTTCAAAAAGTCATTACAAACTCAATAGACAATTGATTTTTAGACAAAAGTTTTGTTATTTAAAAAACATTTTACGCAAAACTATTGGCCTATTGTTTAGAAACCTTTCATTTCGAGTCATTCACAAAATGATACTTTTTATGAAGTGATTCTCCAAATTGTTTTTGTATTTTCGTCTTTTCAATAGCATATAAAACAATAAATTTATGTCTGAATTCTAAATATATTTACAAAATCGGCACAAAATCGCTGCCAGAGTTCGGTCCCGACCTCAGCCATGCGATTCGAACCGCTATTATAACAGTAATAATTAAATACTTTTTCACTTTTTATCTACAGATTTGTTATAATCTTATTTCGCAAAACACGTTCTCCAATAGTAGTTGTGTTAAGAGTTCTTAATAAGTGTGCAAAAAAGTAATAATAATAATGATATTAATAATAATAATAATTAATGGTATGGAAAGTATTGTGTTGTTTGAGAAGAGATTTCTCAATCGTTTGGACAGAAATAATCACAAAAATGTCTTCAATTGTTGCTATTATTCACTTTAAGGGCTTTCATATTAGATATTCAAATATTGAGAGAAGATATTCAATACTTAGATATTCATTAGTAATAAAATATTACAATTTGATTAGAATTACTATTAGTATCTGTTTTCACAATTAAATGACAATTAATTCGTTGAATTACGAGTGAATATCCATTTCAATGGCATTTTTCTACTTTTATTCGCAAAAAGACATTTGTTTTTCAATCAATTTAATTAAAACTCTAATTATTAGTCAATTAATAAATTTTTTGTTTAGTGTTTTGGAGACAATCGAACGAATCGAATGAAAATCACAATCAAAAAGAAAAACAATTCAGTGTTTTAGCCCTAAAGTGACAAAGTTTTGACAATAATTAGTTATTAGGAGAGCGTTAAAGAGAGTCTAAAATTACATCGATATTCATATTTAACTTAATTATAGATAAAATTTTTGTCGTTTAAAATATTTTTCAAATCAATTCAATTATGTATTTATAATTAGAATCGTTTTGTTATTCCATTGAAAAGAATTTGAAACATTTTGTAAGGCATTCAATGAGAGATAAAACATAATTATAGATGTATTTCAATAATTAGTTTTTCTTATAATTAATATATAATTTATTTTATATTTTATACTCTTTGAAATCGAATGGCGTTTAAAAGGCATTAAAAATATCATTTAATCAAAACTCTACTCGTTTTTGTTGTTCACGAAAACGACAATTATTTTCGCAAATAATTTACTAATAATTTACTTCTAATACGACTATTGTTTAGTTTAGTGAAAATTTGTGTTTTTTACTGTTGTTTTAGTAATTTCCTAATCACTGGTGTTTCGACACTTTGTTTGTCAGACAAGTCGACAATAAATAGTGAAACCGAGAGATGTCTTCCAACAAAATTATAGCTAAATATCAGTGAAAATGTGTTACTATTTTGTCTTAAAGTGAAATACTTTTTGAAGAATAAGTAATAAAACATGTGATGTGAGGCACACATAGAGATAGACATCGAATATCGATTAGATTGCGATAAAAAGCGAACAGATTTGAGAGAGAGATGGGTCTCAAACTGGACCGAAACGGAAGTCATGTCTTCACCCCATCAGAGGACTAGAATCGCCTCAACTGAAACCAAAACCAAAACCAAACAATCGTTTTTGTGCTCTAATGTCAAACAATTATCAAATATTAGTCTCGACTCGTCTTTAGGTTTGTTCGCAGAAAAGCAATTGTTTTGTGATTTCGAGATGTGATTCGAGAACCGAATGCAAGAACTAAATGAAAGGACATCTCATAAGTAATAAAACTTTTTTGTCATTTTTCGTTATATTTTTTGTCGATATATAGTTGTGTATAAAAAACTGAAAACTATTCTATAAAATGAGAGACCAATCGATGTCTGAGAATAATAATTCCAATAATTGTTTGCCCAATGATTATGAAAAATATGGGTTTTTAATTGTATTTCTTATAGTTTCGGTGCATTGGCTTAGATTTGATTCTAACTTATCGTAGTTTGGGAACAAAACTTAATAACATATACCAAATAATAATAATTAATAATAAGCATAGATATGTGCATAAAATGATCACAATATTGATTAATTCAATTTATATGTAATGAGTGGTAAATCGATTAATCGGACTAAATATGTGCGACAATTGATCCCCAAATCCGTAATGACTTCGATTACAAACTGATTTGTGATTACAATCGATTGCTTAATATAATAATATATACTTTCAATAGATTTATAGACTTATTAGAGCGACAATTATAATAACGAAAATATATTTATACAAATATATCTCATTATTTATCATAATTGTCGCCAATTGTTATCGAAACGATCGGTTCGTTTGTGACTTTCGTCGAACCGACCGAAGGATTCAATTTGATATCAAAGAAACGGTTATTTGGGTTTCGACTCTTCTATGCAAAGCATTACCGAAATGGCGGACACAATCGCCAAATACAACAAATGAGTGGTAATCGGGAAATACCCTGAACTGCGAAAACGAAACTAACTTTAAATGACAAATCATAATAATAATTAATTAAATATAATATATTTGGTTACAAACTAACGCTATAACATCTAAAACATCTAAAAACACATTCTATTTACACAATCAGAACGACATTTCATTTTCTGATCGCTGACAGCGAGTGATCGAAACAAATGTCATTTGAATTCAACTCTGGTTTTGGGCCTTTCGTGCGACTGACCGCCCGTTACGGCAGTCAGTGTACAACTGATTCAATAATAATATATAATATAATTAATAATAATAACTAACAATATATTTACAAATTATTTACCATTAATAATATGGGATACCAATCGATATATATAGTAGATTACCCAGATCAATCACTCGCAGAATGCTCATTGTTGCTATCAAATTTTAATCATGGTTACATTTGATTAATAATATGGGTTCAAAGCCTTTATTGCAGACATTAATCTAATTAAGCCCTCATAAGTATATATAGATTGGTATCCCCGTAATTAACACAATAAACCATTCACTGAATGCGTGCTCACAAATAGCTAATAGTCTTATGCGTTGTTCAATCGATTACAAGTTGTTTGTGGGCTTTGCGTCAAAAAAATAAGACTTAATTTTTCAATTCAAGACTCAAATCGAGTCTTAATTAAAAACTAATCATATTTACAGCGAAAAACGTTTTCAATTTTCCATAGAAAACAATCATATATTTTACAAAACAGTTACTCAAATAGATATCAATTATCAAGCTATCAATTATATACTATAAATATCTGAGACATTTTCAGAGAGTGTTGCCGACAGATGTGACCACCATGGTGACTATTTGTTGCAAATATAAATAGATCCCAATAAATCGTTCTTGGAATAATTCAAAAAACTAAAAACTAATGACAAATCATCCTAGTCAAAAGAATCGGTGAATCCATCAAATTAAAATTTTAATTTAACCTTTTTGTTTGAAGATAAAAACATTTTAAATTCCAACTCTAACCCAAATATTAATGAATTAAAAAATTGATTAATGCTATCAATTGTCACATAACAGACACTCATCGGAAACACTGACCGATAATGAGATTAGTTTTTGTGGACAAATGGCTGCGAAAATAGTTGTAAACAATTCTGAGAAGTGAACAAAATATTAGCCGAAAGACTGTTCCGTCTGTTCGGCGAACAATAAATGGTTCCGAAAGATAGTGAGTGATGAGGGAGTGGTTTGTCGGGTGAGTCGAGGCTATCCAACCAATTATAAGTCGTACAGAAAATATCTTGAATTATGTACACATTGTGGCGAACCCTTCGACGTCCTGTGCGGACGGAAGTGGTGTTGCGCCCAATCTTATGCCAACCTTTGCCCGTATAGAGTCCACAGACTAGCGACTAATCACCTGATATAGGGGTTCGTGATTGGTGTCAACGGTCAGTCGCTACGAGGACTCGATGTATGTTAACTAGCAGTAAATACATTAATCTAATTCATAGTTAATCTTAAAATTAGTCAAATATACCAATAAAACAAATATATTGAATTAAATTTAAAAACTAGCCGTTGAGGTGATGTTCAGCTGCTGTCCGCCAAATGCATTGCAATGACTTCAGTCGATGTTAAGTCGATTTGCCATATGTTGTGTCGACTGTCGAGTCCGCAGACCTGTCGACGCACCACTACTTCGTTATTAAACTGGTTTTGAATAAAAGATGAAAACGTTTTAGTGATTCACTCAAATCAATTGAAATCATTAGATGTCAATAGAATTAACGATATGCCAAATCAATCAATGCATTCACTCCATCGACACGACTCTATTCTAGGCAAGGCCTGTCATGAGATGGAATGGTGTGCACTGACATCGTTGACACGATCGCAGTCACTATCAGCTAATATGTGATCTCTCCACTGGACATCAGAATTACGTCCCATAATAGTCATCATTTAGATTGACAATACACACAGACACAGGACAAGTGCATTACCAGAGGGGCGACTGTTCGTTGGAGTCCTCCGAATCGCTGATTGTGATGAGCGATACCGCCGGCGAAGGCGTGTCCTCTATTGTGATCGTTGGGTGGATCGTCGGAACCTTCAGGTTTCTCATGACCGCCGACTTCTGCAGGTTTTTGCTTTCCTCGATGATCGGCGAGTTGGTGGTTGAGGTGCACAGATTGATGGATCCGCCGTAGCCGTACTGGACGTGTCTGCTCAGCATCGCCTCCTGTTGGAGCCATTTGGGTGGAGACGACTCCTTCACCCTCTTCTTCACGGGAGACAAATCACACGTCGAGACGAACGGTCGCTCATAGAGGAGGTAACGATTGGGTGCGTTGTCTGCATGCAGTGGACCGATAGATCCGGAGGACCGGCAGCTCATCAGCGACTGACCCCTTAGCCCGGCGTTCAGCGTCTCGTAGTGGTCGCGCGGCTGCTGCTTCACAGCCTTGGTCTGGACCGCCTGCACAGTGCCGGTGTTCCTCTTGGAGCTCGGAATGGCGGCCAAAAGGGTCGCGTTGTGCGCCGGCATCGGCATCAGGTTCTGCGGCTGTGGTTGCGGTGCATAGGGAACCGACTGGTGTGCGTTCGATGGTTGACCGCAGGCCACTACACCCCACGGAGGGGCTACTCCCGAGAAGGCGGCCGTTTGCGGCTGAATCAGATTGCGCTCAGATCTCAAGTGGTCATAGACTGACGGGTCGTGGAATTCCATCGGCAGTACAGCCGTTTGCTCGGGAAGAAGGGCTGTTCGCTCCAAAACCAATGACCGGTTCCAGGCGTCGGAATCGGAAAGCACGGCAGCGGTTGGCTGTTGTAGACGACCGTTGGAATTGGTCGAGAACTGCTGCCACGTGGGAACTGCTGCGAACATCTGGCGATTGGTAGGCCAACCCGATTGGACAGCGGCCGCACTCGTCAGCAGCATCTGTCGGCCATTCTGCTCGACCACCGACACGGGAACGTATTGCTGTGTTCCGGCCACTTGTGTCAGAAGAGATGGTTGGATCTGAACGGTGGGCCACTGGGCCGCCTGTGCAGCGGCCACTGCGGCCGCCATTGGCATCACATGTTTCGCTGGCGAGTTCAGACTTTGATACGGACCCGGACACAAGATGGACGGCACGCACAGTGAGCTCGGGTGTTGTCCAAATGGATCGCTATTGGCTGCAACGGCTGCAGCCCTGGCAGCGGCCGCCGCGTACTGATTAGAAACTGCGGCCGCGCGAGCGCTGTTCTGGTTGTTGGTCAGTCTCGACGGTGCTTGCGATGCGGCCGACTGGTAGAAGTTGGCAGGGTGCAACTGGTAGGCGGTGTTGGACAGACCACTCAGTTGGTTGTTGAAAGACAGGGTCACGTTGCCCGATGAGGTAAAGTTGTTCATGGTGAAGTTGGTCATCTGGTGGTTGCCGTTGTGGTCGTAGTTGTTGGCCGAGGCCGTCCTGCGCCGACACACCTCCATCATCTTGACAGAGGCCGGCACGTTGGGGCAGTGGCCGTACTCAGCCAAGTGGTTCAGAGTGACGAAGTTGTGGTTCAGCGCCTCGCCCGGAGTGATCCGCCTCTCCTGGTCCAGAGTCAGCATTCTCTTCAGCAGATCGATGAACTCGCGTCGGTCGGCCTTCTCGGCCAACAGCTGTGCGCCGTCCAGATCGGTCGGCACATTAACCTGCGCCATGTCGTCCAAGCAGTTGAAGATGTATTTGCGCGCCTCCTTCGACTTGATGTTGGTCTCGGCCTCGTGCTCTTCGGGGCTCTTGAGTCGCCAGAACGGATAAGTGGAGTCCGTTTCGCGGTAGAAGAATCGCGTGGTTTTGGTCGCCTGATTCAGCATATGTTCGTTGGGTAGGCCCTGAGTCTGACTGATGTACCGGATCTGGTCGTACTCGGAAGAGCCGGGATAGAGTGGCCAACCGAGAAAGAGTTCGGCGATAACGCAGCCCAACGACCACATGTCGATGGCCTCGCAGAAGGGCAGCCCTAATATGATTTCGGGCGCTCTGTAATAGCGTGACTGGAGATACGTCGAACAGACAGCTTTGGATACGTGAGAGGCAGAGCCGAAATCGATTACTTTGACGCGAAACGGGTGTCGCACCGGATCGCACAGCATTATGTTCTCCGGCTTCAGGTCGGCGTGAATTAGTCCTAATTGCTGTCAATTGGAATTACCAGTCGTTAATAACAGGTATATTAGGTGTAAGCAGTTTGTGCTCAACCAACACACAAATCCTCTCAAAGAGCCAGCAAAGCCGAGCCTAGACTCCACTACCAGAGTCTATAGAGCAGACATTGAGCGCTAGTCAGTAGTGCACTATTGGCTCAAATCTAATGTTTTCTGTTTTTTGCTTCACTTGTCTTAAAAGAGTTCAATTTAGTGATCAGTTCTTAGAATAAAACCCAAGTATTGAACGTCAGAAACGAGGCTTTCGTCTACAATACGCTTTGGCGAACAAAGGCAAGCATTGGCTCGAAAACGTCTTTGTCTTCACTTCATGTCTATATCGATCCGAAGAGCAATGTTTGCATTTTAATCAAAATTCTGTCATATTTTTCTATTTTCGCTTTAATTCAATACAACAAAGAAAACAAATTTGAGAGCATTTCCCACTAAGAAATTCATTTGTCTAATACCATGTCATTTATGGTATGGTGTTATGGTGTGAGCGAAAGCGTACTGCAGTCTGCAGTGCACTAGCGATTGGACGAAGTGAACCATTTTATGGTGAACTCAAAATGTGTGACACAATAGACACCAATAATGGTCTGTTTTGTCACTGATTCGGTGATTCACTCGTTTGATCAAAAGCTAAGACCGTTTCGCCGAAACGAAACCATATAATAGCAGTTCAGTAGAAATCGTATGTAATATCGATTTAATCGTCTCTCAGATCGTTAGTCGGGATCGAGATTCGGCTCTAATGTCTTTAATTATTGACAACTGAGAGACAATACACTTATTCGTTAACCTTAATTCGATTGCAACGACAGTGAGTTCCTCTAACAGGAGGACTAACACTACTAAGTAGTACTAACACGACGTCTAAACTAATCTAAACTAGAATTCAATCAAAATGTTAAAAATGACAGAAAAAAATCTTTACAAATGAAAGGTTTTGTGAGTTGAGTCCGACCTTATTCTCAATCACACGAAAGCAATCTCTCATCGATTATACTTAAGATTATTGGCCAAAACAATGGATGAAAGAGTGGCTTACCTTAAGTTTAAGCAATGCAGTCAACACTTGTTGCAAAATGGGACGGATATACTTGAGTGGCAGAGGACTGAACTTATTCTGTTTGAGAAAGTCGTACAGATTCTGTTCCAGCATCTCGAACACCAGACACGTGTGGTTCTTGTGAGTGAAACACTCGAACGCACGAACAAAATTCCACTGCAATCAAGACAATCATCGGATCAGTTCAGGTGATATGGTGGTCAGTATAGGCCAGACCAGTGCCTGACATACCTCGTCTGCATTCTCTTGGCTGAGTCGGTGTAAAATAGAGACCTCGATCTGGCCCTGTCGTGCATACGACGGATGGTTCTTCAAGATCTTGATGGCCACGATCTCATTGGTGCCCTTCTTCCAGCACTTGGTCACCTGGCCGAAAGTGCCTCTGCCCAGGAACTCAAGCACCTCGTAGTGGTTGGACCCGGACTGAAGCACTTCATGCTGGACCAGCTGGTAGTCGCCCTCGCTGTTCGAGGAACTGGTCTTACTGGTGGCCGGCGCCGTGATTGCAGATGATGTCGAACCGACGCCTAACAAATAGTTACTGTTTCGGGTCTGACTCGAGTCGAGTCCGACGTTTCGACGCGAATGCGATGAAGAGACGTGAGCTTTGTTGCGGTTGACGAGTGTGGTTGCGGTCGGTCGCGAACTACTCGAGCTATTGGTGGCACCGGTGCTCGAGGCACAAGTGATCGCATTCTCCAAATCGCTTAATTTGCGTTTGTGGTGACAGCGCTGCTAATTATGGCAGAGGAACAAACACACAATCAGTCCGACAGTATATCACACACACCGACACAGACAGTGTCAGTCAGTCGCGTTCTATCGCTCACTTCAATCGCTATTTTCCTCAACACAAGTCGTTTGCATTACTTTCCTTAAAGCTAACTAACGTTAACTCGCATTCACATTCATATTCACATCAACTAACTTAAGGCAAACTCAATCAATTCAAAGACAAGGCGTTTGTAATAACATTCTAGTTGTTGCTTGTTTGGGGGAAAAGACACGACAAACTGCCTTTCGATAGAACAGCATTGAATCGGACCGAAGGCTGACAGCAACTAAAGTAAATAAGGTGAATATGAAGTGAACCTAATTTAATAACAATAATTGATAAGACAGAGAGAAATAATAAAAGGCCTAACAATGGCCACATTTGTGCTAATTATCTCCTACATTGTCGAGACAATAGTCGGGGCAACAGCTATGGCTATGTCTATAGCTATAGAGGCAATAGTTTAGGTGAGGCCACGGCATGGCATACCTGATACGTGTCCAACAGCTTTATAGTGGAGGCGCGGATGAAGTTCTGCTGATTGTGATGGTGTTGGTTGTAATGACTGCCACTGCTGTCACTTTGCTGGACCTGATGGCGATGACTGGCTTTGGGTGAGAACGGGACCGATGAGTGACCATTATATGAGTCAAAGTTCTGATGACTGAGTCCTAGCACGTGAACACTGTCTGACAAGTGGTGTCGCGAAGAACTGGTAGTCGAGGTAATGTCCTCGACCTGATTGGCATTGTAGTCACTGTGACTGGTCAGGTGGTCAAGACGTCGCTTCTTGGGGTGATATGGCGTTGAGGTCAGTGTTGTAGCCGTCGATGCGAAACTCAGATTATCATATGATGCCGTCTCTGGGTATGAGTCGCCCTTTTCAAGCATTCCAATCAAAAACAACCTTAAGTTCAATACAAACAAACAATATATTAATCTCTTGGTTGAGCCTCAGCCTCACTGCTCAACAGTCTAACAGTGTTTAGTGCAGTTCAGTGTTCAGTGCAGCACAACTACCAAAATATGTTTGAACTGCACCACTATTGGTCTCATTAGGCATAGGAGACGAGAAGTGCCACAAATGCCTCCTCCGATGCCGAAGACTGGATCGCACCACACAGTGGAAGTACAGACAGAGTAGTGGCACAGAGTCACAGACTTTCCCTAAGTTTAGCCAAACATTTAACATACAAACACACGGCGTATGTGTGCACTGGCAGTGCCGACTCGTACTGACTAGTGGTGAGCACTACAGTGTAGGCACTATTGGACGCACACATACACTCCATTTGACGCACGTCTCTAAAGACGAAACCCAGACTTCCCTTGCGTTCAATGCAATCATTTATTCTTTTATTACAACTCAAAAATTATAGACAGAATTGTCGACCGAAATGGGGAGAGACTGAGAGAGAGCGGGAGAGAAGACAAAACAAGTGCGAGAGAGACAGAGCTGACTGACTGGGAGGGAGAATGAGTTGTACTCAACTATAGAGGTAGAGAATAGAGTATTATTAACGTTGTTATTATATTCGAGTAGAGTTTGGCTTTAAATGCAGATTCAGTTCTGAATGTGTTGTGTATGTGAGCGGCAATCGGGACACGAGTTGGCGAATGAACTAGATTTCAGTGTCCGGACCCAACTCTCATTGCATTGCATTAAACACAACAGAGCTTAATGAAAAACTTTTTAGATCTGGTCGACAATGATATTATTGCAAACTTGTCTCACGTCTAGTGTCTGGCCTTTGCGTCAACATTGGTGTGCGACAGTCGAGTGCCACTCATTGGTAGACAAGTTTGAGACAATGGCTAATGTCTGCTAATGTCTGCTATGGCTCACCAAACAGACCCAATTGCATAACCATTGCACACATTGTCCGCACCTCTCATACCATTACGAGGCCATTAACCAGCAATTCATACATAGATAGACAATCAGGTGGTCAGCGGTTAAAGGTCTGACCAGAGGAGGCATTTAAATGGCACCGATAGTTGTGGACAGTTTGTGGACTCACCCGCCGAGGCGTTTGCATTGTATTCAACACCAAATGGACGTCAGAGGCGAGTGTCTGCCAACCCAACGACGACAAACCTCTTGGCTCTCGCGCGGCGCTCAAGACTGACACAAACAATAGCGACACAAATTGCAACGCCAAGTGTCGATCGGAGCCATCTTTGAATTGACCCGAGCTTTCAATGCGAGTCACAAACAGACAGTGACAGACAGTCGACACTCCAATCACGGAGAGCGCAGTCGCGCCACCGCTAGACCTGTTCGCCACTCCATCACATCCCAAGACCAATATTTGGCATCAAATGGCTTCGGTCACAAAATTCACAAACCACGTCAGATCCACCTTGCTTGTTGCTTCTTGCTCTCACATCGAGACCAGTTGTAATCTTGTGTCCTCTGTCGGCATCTTTGCCGAGACCTGCCGCCCACTGGCGATGTGTCCGACCGGTCACACCTCGAGTCGACAGTTGTGTCATCTGTGGTGTGCTTTACAGACAGAACTCACGTTTTGCCAAAACATTGGGCTTTAAATTGGAATTTAAATGCCGTTTATTTAGAACTTTAATTCAGTTTCACTGCTTTTATTAATCGCAACACTGATCGGCCAAACAGATGGCAAAAGCAGACGAAGGTTTGTATTTAGCGCTTGATTTGTGCCAACAATTGATGAATTGTCTAATTGCAGATGAATTGGTGTCCAACCCGTGGCAAATAGAAATACCGAAGTTCACCAAAGAAGACAATCCTTCGGGACTTCTGGCCGAGAGTTCGTTCGCCACTCTATTCCCCAAATACAGAGAGAAATATATATCGGAATGCTTTCCACTGCTGAAGAAAGCGCTCGAAGAATGCGAAGTCAAGTGCGAACTGGATTTGGTTGAGGGCTCGTTGACAGTGGCCACCACTCGCAAGACATGGGACCCCTATATCATAATCAAAGCCAGAGATGTCATCAAACTCTTGTCCAGAAGTGTTCCCTACGAACAGGCAGTCAAAGTGCTGTCGGATGAGGTGACCTGCGATATCATCAAAATCGGAACTCTGGTCAGAAATAGGGAACGTTTCGTCAAACGAAGACAGCGTCTGATCGGACCCAACGGATCGACTCTCAAAGCCATTGAACTACTGACCAATTGCTATGTCTTAGTCCAGGGAACGACAGTATCGGCAATCGGTCCCCACAAAGGTCTTCAGCACGTGAGGCGAATAGTGACCGACACCATGAAGAATATACATCCCGTCTATAATATTAAAGCCCTTATGATTAAGAGAGAATTAGCCAAAGATCCTCAGCTGAAGAACGAAAATTGGGACCGATTTTTGCCGCACTATAAAGCGAAGAATCTCTCGAAACGAAAGAAGCCTAAAGTTGTCACAAACAAGGCTAAGAAAGAGTACACACCTTTCCCTCCGCCACAGCCGGAGAGCAAAGTTGACAAACAGTTGGCGTCTGGAGAGTACTTCCTGAATGAGGGCGAACGCAAGGCTAAGCACATGAAGGATAAGTTCGACAATAAGGTGTCGGCAGAGGTCAGACGTCAGGAGAAGAGAAACGCGCCGTTTATTCCACCTGAAGAGGCGATTGACACAAGAAGTGACAAAAACAATGATTCGCAGCGAAGCAACTCTGCAGTCGATATCGAAAAGTTCAAACGAAAAGTGAAGAAAATGCAAAAACAAGGCTTCAAAAGGAGCGAAGACGAGACCAGCGGTGGTCCGAAGTCCAAGAATAAAAAGAAAACAAATTCTTGACTCGCATTGAGTGTAATTTGATTTAAAGCAATGAAACGAATGAATCATTTTCTTGTAATTTGTTGTATAAGTCATAAATCCATTTAATAATCGTTTTATGCTTTGCATAAAACAAAACATACTTACCATTAAATATTAAGACATCTGAAGCGATAGTTTAATTTTTATTGCCCGAGCATTTAGAGCCCACACATGTGTGCATCTATAATGATGTTTATTTGATCCCTCTATGCGTTTATACGACCGGTCGATAACATAATAATTATGTGAGTCTATGACAACCTCGAACTGAACTGAACTGAGTTGGCCCGCAATCACAATCACGACTGACTCAACCGTAATAACCAATAGATTTGGTTTTCGGTCATTTAGTGCTGCAATCAGTCGAAAGCATTTGCAACGATAGGGGCTTTCAGTCGAGTCACTCGAATGGCATTCATTGCAACAAATTCTATATACAGTGTTACCTCCATTCTGGCAGACTCACCGTGCTCGAAAAAAATCTGCCAGAATCGAATTCTGCTACAAT
>JAQGBE010000253.1:0-22719 GCA_034698225.1 Scheloribates latipes | reverse complement strand
ATAATCAAAATCAGAACCAAAACAACTCAAGTGGTCGTATGCAGTGATTTATTTTAAGCGATGAATAGGTGTTTCGAGTTCTCATTAATTGTCGCAAACAGTGAATTCATAATATAATTCAATGAAAAATATATCTAATAATCAGATTTGAGCCGAAAATCACAAGAAAAACACTCTTCAAGTTCGGGGAACCGCTGACCAGCGGACACGGCAATGGATTTTCTTCGTAGATATCACTAACGGTTTCGTTAGTACATCGGCTGAAGTCTTCTTTGAATAGTTTGCACTGAAACTCAATTCTCTGCGAATAACTGATTGTGTTGTTCGACGGACCGCACAGTTTCTGATTGGATGTCCACTTCATTCGACAATCGCTACAATCGATCGGATTTCTCCATAAATTAATTTTAATCGATTTGGCGAATAAGTATTTGAAAATTGATTCATTCAGATAAGTGATGACATTATCCGAGAGTTGCAGATCAAAGGGCCGATGAATTGAGGCCAACGCTTCCGATTCGAAAGACTTGTCTGACAATAGATTTTTAGCCATATCTATGAATATGGTATCCGAAGACTCGCTCATAACAAGCGATAGTTTATTGAATCTGTCGATAGAGTTCCGATGAAGACTTAAATAGTTGAGATTTGGTAAGTTGGAGAACGCAAAGTCGCCCACACTTTTGATCCGGTTCTTCGCGAACGACAGTCTCCGCAGATGGCTTTGAACGCCTCTTAGCGGTCGGAACGCATAGTCGGGAATGAATGTGAGGCTGCAGTCGATGACACTTATTTGGGAGGCGTTCCGGAACTGACTCAACACATCGAACAACTTCTTCACGGACTCACTCTTCTGACCAATCGATGGATTGGACTCGAAGTGCACTCTGTCTGTGATATTATAGGTGGACGCGAACGCCATGTCATCGATGGTCTGCAGATAGTCATTGGCTCGGATCTCAATCTCGTAGAATCCGAAGACATCGAATGTGTGGCTCTCGATATGTTCGACAATGGAGTTCTTGAATGTGAACTTTGGGAAAATCACTTTTTGGTGTCTCAACTCACGACTAGATTCTTGGAATATCTGCTTCAATACTAATGTCGATGATATGGTTTTGCCGCACAGGATCTGACCAGAAGTGGCGTTGCATTCGCACGGGAAGAGTGATTCGGGTCGCGGACAGTGTGGCCATGAAGTGATCGGTCCGATGAATATCACACTTAATAACGATATTATTGTTTCTAATTCTGGAACACAAACAAAAACTATTTTTATTAAAGTTATTTTGAATTTTGTTTTTGCTTTTGGTTTTGTCGTCCAAAATAAATTCAAACCCAATGAGTGGCAGACAATGGACTCGAAACTAATTTATTCATTAACCGTCTTATCATTGGATTTGGTTATCAATGCAATTATTCAATTAGATTACTAACGAATCGTTCGTTAACTAAATTATTCATAAAATCAAATTTAATAATTAGATAGAAATAAAATTGGAATTTCGTTTGCAGTGAATTTGGGTCGTCGTAAGGCTTGTCTGGCTTGAGCACAATAATAACAATAAATAATAGCAAGCTCATTTTGGTTGTCGAATATTTGCACGATTTTGTTAGCAAAGGATTTCATTTGAAAGTCTGGTGAGGAATGAGTTTTTGAGTATAAAAGCCATTTATCAGAAGTAATACTATTATTAAATCAAATTACGGTCCAAACGCTGTCAGCGATGGCAAACATCGGCCAAATTAATGGCCATTATTTGCAATTCCCGAACAACCGATGGACCGAATCGTTATCATTAATAACATATTAGCGATGATTAGCCACGAGAGCCATAATAACTGTGTTTTTGATACCAAATCAAAACTTTTTGTATGTAATTAATAGGCGTTTAGACGACAAATGAGTTAACGGTCGGACCCATTGTTCACTTACCCCTCATATTTCATATTTCAAAAGCCCGTATTGACTGCATTTGAGAGCCGAACCGCTATTTTGAGAAATGACAGCACTTTATGAAACTTTTTGTCATTCTTTGGTTTGCGTAAAGGTTTGCGTTGAAAGCCATCAAAACTGAATTGATTTGAAAACAACGAAAAGGTTTGCAATGTTTTCAATGTTTGGCGCAGTTTTTGCCGTCACTGGCAGTCACTGGCAGTCAGGTATCCATCACTGGAGGCACAGCACAGCCACAGCACTCGCCAGACCTTTGCCTCGCTTACCACTTACCAGACATTCCTTGCGATACCTTATTTCACTACATATGCGAACTCAAGGCTCGCCTCTCAACGGGATTCGTATTATTCACTCTTCTATTGAGGAATGAAATCCGGTTTCAGAGGTCTTCACAAGTCTTTTGCCTCTACTTCGCCCTTAAATACCCGATTCAGAGATGGTTTGATTCACACCAAAGACTATCGTATAATAGATATCACGTCAAGCGATACCTAAAAGTATATCAACTTTTTTGTAGCACTTTATTCAACAGAAACTTTTGTGATATTTGTAAGTGAACTGGCATTCAATTAGCGATCGGCTCCCAGTTGTCGGCCAAATGTCAGGCGATTCCAATACCAAAGAACTCTTGGCTTGAAATTCATAATTAAAAGTATATTTTCCTTATAATTATTGTAAACGCATTGACTCTGACGTTATCTCAAAACAATAATCTGATTCGATAGTTAACACTTGCCTTGAAATCCTCGCCGACTTCTCTCTGCATAGCATTTAATGATCTGTTTTTAGTCACTAATAACTGGAAAACTGGAAATCAATGTATAATCTGTTCATTAAATGCCTTTATTTGACGTTTATTTTCGATGTCATTGTTGCAAAACACCACTCAATCTCGGCCTACACTCGAAAACCTACACTGAAATGTCAGACGGGATCTGATTGTCGATTCAGATCACAATCACAGGCGATATCTTCGGACAATCTCTGGCATCGATTCGATAGCCATTTGTGGACCCAAATGATTGACAACTGATATAATGTCTGATAGTTTTTAATTGGAATTTACATAAATTTGTTAATGAGTTTAAAGAGATTCAGAGTTGAGACACAAAGTGGTAAATGAGTTGTAAATTATGAGTATTTCGGATAGAATTTATCATAAATTAGTGTTAAGACAATTGAAATATTAAATAGAATTAAACAGTTATTAAGACTTGAATTGAAGGCCGAGTTGTTGTTACCCTTCAGACATGACGGCGACAACTGTTCCGAAAGTGATTTGCAACTCGCAAAGTCGGACGAACGGCATTTAACATCCTTGATCTGGTCAGCCATTGATCCGGTTTTGTGCTCATCGTAACAATACTTGGTTTTGTAGGCCCACTGCAGAGAACACTGGCATTTGAGTTGTTTGGAATCGATCTCCAACTGAAAGTAATTCTTGTCCGACCTGTCGAACAGCGGGAGAAACACCTGTTGATGGAGTGTTTCGATTTGGTTGTCCCGCAGGATGAGAGTGGCCAGCGGTCGGCCCATCGCCGTGAACGACAACGGGTCAAACGAGTCGGCAGTGAGCAGGTTCTTGCTCAGGTCGATTTGCAGGATTATACTTTGGGGCAGATTCTTGAATTTGAATGTATTCTTGGCGATTGTACTGATCTTGTTGTTGTTGAGCCACAACTTCAGTGACGGAGCGGTCAGACCCTCGAAGGCGTAGTCTTCGATTGAGTGGATCTTATTGTGGCTCAACTCGATGTGTCGCAGATGACCGAAGTTTCCGTCGTCTGGTCGGAAGGCATAGCTCGGTATCTGACTTAAGCTGATGTGCGATATCTTCAACACTTCCAAGTTTCGGAATTTGTGAACGAAATCCCAGATTTCTTGTCCGAGTCTTTCAATTGAATACAATTTGTCGTTTTTGGTGATCTTCAATGATCTCAATGTATCAGAGCTGCCGTCGAAAGCGTTTCTGTCGATGAATTCCAACATTTTGTTGTCCATTATCTCGATTTCGACGAACGATATTGTCTTTGAGCCCTCATGAGGGAAGACATCGGACCGGATGTGTCTGACGGCGCTGTTGTGAATGACCAGCTTCTCGATGGCATACCCGGCGTGTTCTTCGCTGATCTCCTCATCGGTGAACAACTCATCGCTAAGACGTTGCGACAAAATCTTAAGATCTATTAAATCCGAGTAAACTTCAGTGCAGTTGATCGCATATATTCTGCCACGATCATGGTCATCCGCCCAATTGTGACACCGGCATGGACTCAGACTCTTGGTCCTCGCACAGTCTATCGGTCTGTGGCGCAGAGATCGGGTGAGTCTGTGCTGTTCGCCACAGCTGACCAAGGTTGTCAGCCAACAACACAATAGGAGTAACGCTTTGATCACTGCCGAGATAATCATTGATAATTAATTATCCGATTATTATTGGAATAAATTAGTGAAAGGTTAGAAAAGTTGGTTATTTAAAGCCTTCTAATAGTGGCAAATTATCAAGGGCAATGGTCTTACTCGGTCGGAATTCATAAAACAATTTCCAATATAAGAAATTTTACTTCTGATTCACAACTTTTCGATTTCATAAAATGAGATGAGTTTACGGCAAAAAATCTCTTCTCTTTGCTCTGATCACTGATTCGGTGTCTCAACGATAGTGAGTCAGTCTGCGAGACATCCCAGTCGTGGGACGGACAGAGTTAGTGGACTCCAATTGAGAGCAATAATCGTTTTTTCTCTTCGCAGAACTCATCTAAAGTTCAATGCAATAGTTGTGGAATAATTTTGCAGACACTTCCATGACTTGCTTATTACTTTCGAGCCTTGTGATCAAGCAAAAGCAATTTATCGTCTTGCTAAATAAACAGAGTCCAGTAATTTGATCCGCAAAAATATGAAAACCAGACAAAGTTATAGTTCGAGGACATGATTGCTCTACATTGGTATCAAATATCTTTCATCCGATGCAACTCTGATGTAGAGAACAATGCAATCATAACATCAGAGTCTCAAAGAGCAACAATTTGTTTGCTTCTCTTGACTTTTGAATCATTTTTCACTAAATATTTTACGAAAATTATTTTTGTTCTTAATTTTTCTTATTTTTAGATTTGTTACGAAACGAATGCAACAAATGAGTCAAACCATTAGCAGCGCATTCATTAATAATATCCACAGATTTTAAGGCGAATCGTGAATACAATCTGCGATTCAGTCGTGAAACCCGGCGCTGATCTCAAGTCATGAATGTTTTGTCACTTCTGTAATGTTTTTTACCGATAATTGAAATTAATTTAACGTTAGAAACGATATGAAGCGAACAAATGGCGAGACGAGGCAAACGAGTCAAATGAGCCACAATGAGCAATGAGAAGTGAGCAATGAGCTAGGTCGACTCCATTAGCTAATTGCCATGCGATTACAAACGAGTTAATTGTCTGTTTGAGGCAAATATTTGACTCCAATTAAAACAAACACTGAAAGTAATTAATTGAGATATTGTTTGAGAGATCTTTTGTTTGATTAAAATCGCTTCAAATTGTTTACATTTTGGTTCGTCTATTGAATAAACATTAGCCGCGAAATGGGTTTAAAATTGAAATTTTTCTGTTTAATAACTAAATTCGAACATTAAATATAAATAAATTGTTCGGATTTATTGAATAATCGCCAGCAGTGATGAAATGTGAGCCCATAAAGTGATAAATGAGCAAGGTGCACCATTTTGGCCCTAAGTCTAGCTATTTATCCGCATTTTTGATCGCAATTTTAATGTCAAATGTGTTTCAAATGGAATATATTTTCGGCGATTCAGACATTTTTCAAAAACTCCTAATTCGAATCAAAACAGAGGATTATAATTAAGGGTTTGTATGAAATATTGAGGCAAATGTCAGAGCTTTCGATGATTTATAATAAAATTGAAATAATTATCTGATATTTGAGTCGTATATACGACAAACAGAAGGTTTTCGTGCGAAGAATTTCATTGAGAATCGCCTGAAAAGTAAATATATTATTCGAGTTTTGATAAATACGTTTAGCGATTCGTCAAACGATATAATGACAGATAAATAATTGACTGGACATTTGTCAGCGGACAGCCCAAGACAGTGAGCCAGAATGGGCTAGGTGACACACAAGGGACACTGGAGGGATGCTTTAGCGTGACATTACTCGTCTGATTAGATGATAGACACGTTCTGCACATTAAACGACAACTTGTTTTGGTAATTAAGTACTCATATGATGAAAAATGTTTGACAAAAGTCCGACAAAACAATACAATTATCACAATTAAATCTCTAAACGACTGTTTGACAAATCGGATCAACTGATTGTCATTCTAAACGCACAACTTTTCCTGGATTATAATGTTTGATGCCGTTTAATCGAGTAACTTTTGGCAATTCGTTGATAACCAGCGAATAACAAATATTAAAACAAGTGAATCATTTGATGACTTAATAGTTAGTCATCAAGAGTTAGTGCGGCGAAAGAGTCTGTGATAGTAATCGAGGAAATACTAGAGATTATAAATGTCTTGCAATTAGAGTTAAATATAAAGTCAATTGACTCGAAGGACAAATTGATTATAACTGCTGTGAAATTCGTAAAACAATTTTTCATAACTATTCTATAACTTTGACGTCGATATGAAAAGCAATGGGAAGACAAGCGACAAACGAAAGGGCTGTTCATTGAGCGACAGTTAAAGTCAGAAATAAGTCAATCGATTAATTGATTTGGAATTGATTTTGTATTAAGACTTACACAACATTTCGATGAAAGCATTGTACGTAAGGTTAGCGCCAAAAACACTGGACACGAGTCGAGTGATTAGCGATGAGAAGAACTCTGTTCTGTTCGACTGTCGGACTGACTTTGGGCTGAAGTGAGCGTCGAATGTGATTCAACAGATTGAGACCCAATTTGTGAGGGATGTGGAGAAACAGCTCTCGACTCGAGACTGACTGAGAGTGAAGTCAAGGTTAGGTAAGAGAAGAATCGGAGAGCAGTTGTGTTGCGAGTTGTTTGCAGTCGAGGCAACTCTTGGGCCGACTTCTGGCTCACCGTATCTGCTATTAAAAGGTTTGGCTTTTGGCTCAAACTTTTGCCTTCCATTGCAATGCAACGCAAAATAGCATTTGTGACGATCGCTCCAAAACATTGAGCACTTGTTCCGCAACGTTGAGTCCCGACTAATACCACTAACTCTGGCCTTAATTTCGGGATACAAATGAACGCCTATTTAATGTCAGACCGTTTGTCGGATCAGAACTTAAGAAATACCTTCGCTTCTCATCGCTCATCACTTCAGGAAATTCAATACAAACTCTTCTAATATTTTGTATTCTGTCGCTGAATATATTAGAATTAGAGTCGACTCGAGTCGTGACCCGAGCTTTCAAGAAAGTTGTATCCGATTATCTTCGGAAACAACTTTCAAATCGCTGTTTATATACAAATATCCTATAAATTGACTCAAATTTTAGACTTGTCTTACGTGACAAAACATCGATCTTAGAGAACATTAGTCTGGGTTCTGCTGAAAATGCATTTCTCTCGCATTTTACGGAGAATTACCGGTAATTCGTTAAAAGAGTTTTTCGTTGTCGTCCGGAATCTCTAAAAATATGTTTTCGCCTGAAATGCAATACTCTTTGGCGATATGGCAAAAGTCGTACACCTATTCAATCACTGTCTCGTAGATTATCTTCGGTTTGACTTCAACTTTCTTCTGAGTTAGAACTGCTTTCTTAGCAAAAAGTTGAACGAACTCTAAGCTATTGTACAGCAAATCGATTGAAGTCATCGCTAATGGTTTGGTTCGGCGAAGACGAGCTCTGATTAATGAACGCAATCAGACGTCCCATACGTTGATGAATGGAATCAATCGATTGAATCAAAAAATATATTTGCATTTATCGAACCATTTTATGCTCCAATAGATTCGGTGCCAATATATAAGAGCAGGCATTGCAGCAAAAGTCTGAAAAATTTCAATTAGAAATGTGTTGAAACACAATGAAAATTGATTTGAATATTATGAATGAAAACATGTTTTTCTATTATGCAAACGAATAAATGAATTATTGAACTCTCAAACTCCAGGGTCTCATACACTTCGGAACATCAATCCATGGAATCGATATTCTGTCAGTCAGTCGGCAACACAGGAGTCGCAGCCAAATGGTGAGTCACTTACCTGTAATCTAATAAATAATTTATTATTTTGCGAGTCGTTATCAAAAATCAATTTGTTTTTTGTCGAATGCAAATGTTTGACTTGAAATTCCTCCTCCGAGTCGAACACAGCGTTTGTGTTCCGATCAGACCTACAATAACCTTCACATCCCTCTCACCATTCCTTCTAATGACTGTTGGCATTCGCATAACACATGAAATGGTTTTTCGGGATTTAAGGCCGAATTTTTAATGCGTTTCATGAATAGGCGGTAAAACAAAATATAAGATTGAAATGAAAAAACTTTTGGAAACGTTTCAATTCCGGCAGTAAATGCTTTGTAGGCATCGGTGATGTCATAGCGTGCCTAACGCGCACCTGACTATCATTAAGACCGAGATTGCGATCGCGAGGGTCTGTGCGAACCGCAATCGACCACTGATTGCCAACTTATAACACAACTTAACATAAATATTTTGATATTTTTTAAAATCAATATTTTCATAAATAACAGTAACTTCTTAACAGATAATGTCATTTGATTTTAACGACTCACTGACAGTACAAACAAATTGATTACTTTATCATCATTTTAAATATTTTTGCTAAAAAATGATGAAAAACGATAACAATCTGTGAACCCAACAGACGGTCGCCTATTCTGAAACCGAGAATTTCATCAATTCGTTGAACGAGGCGTTGGACGCACTCAATAAGAGCCTCAACCAAAAGGTCTTTTCGCCGATCGACGCGATCGACGAACTCAGAGATGGAGTACTTTTGGCCACAATTATCGAAAAGTTTGAGTACGTCTGCGGCCGTAAGAGACGGGTCAGGAATAAGAACTATTATCAGTTCATTGAGGACTGGTTGGTGTCGATCGGAGACATGCCTTATATCCCACACTACGGCAAGTTTGTCAAACACGTCCTCAGAGACTGCGACGTCGACCTCATTGCCAACATCTTCGCCATCGTCGCCATCACTATGTATAACAACAGACACGAGCTGTGGAAGACATTCAATGTCGAGATATTCTTCCTATGTCTTGGCGAACCACTTATTCCAAAGATCAATCGGATTTTGAACCAAGACTTGAATATCGAGAGCGACGAGAAGTACGCGATTGTCGTCCAGAATAGGAATCTCGAGAAACGGATTCAATACTTGAACCAAAAACTTGAGAACACTATTGAAAAGACGGATAAAGAGCTGAAAGACAAAGAAAGCGAATTCGAGGCCAAATTAGCCGAACTTAACGGTCTTCTGGCGGCGAAAGACAACCAAATTGATGAGTTGAAAGGTGAGATTGATAGGTTGAGTAAGACAATCGGCGAGTTAAGCGTACAAAACACGTCGAAGAGCGTGAAGATTGAGTCCTTAAGGGATCTGATCAACGGAACAGATAAGACATTGGTATCGGTCGACGAGTTGTTGGCTGTGAAACAAAAAGTGCTTTCATTGCAGAACGAAATGAAATTGATTTCAAACGAAATGGAGAAGAAGTTTAACATAAATGATAATTGAGTTAACAAAAAGAACACAAAAAGCAAACACAAAACAGATAAACGACTAAAGAATTAATTAGATTTGGAATTAAGTAATAATTTGTTCGCAATTCTGGTTTAGAGTTCAGTTCACTTGAGTTTTGATGTCGATTGAGAAGCAGTTGTTTGGCGTAAGAGTTATCTCACATCTCAACCATGTATTGGGAAGTCAGCCATCAATTGATAGAGTCGTTCGAGTGGTTTATCTAATTTGATCTTAGCTCAGATATGCAGTTCGATTCCAATTAATTAGGCCTCAAACATGATGTTATCAATGCTCCTAGAGGCAAATTAGTAGAATTCAATTAGTATAGCCAATTTGTTCTAGCTGAATTATTCAAATTTATTTGCTTATCTCCCGTAATAATCATCTGGCGATGGAATATTCAGCTATGAACTTGCGAAACCGCGAAACTAGTCCAGAATTGATTAGCGTTTGTTTGAAAATACGTCCTTGACAAGTTTGTTTTGCCAATTGTATTGAATAATGAAAATCGATTTCGTTATACAACAAAACGTGACTTAATATAGAAAATTGAAAAATTTCTGATCACAATCCGAGTTAACCCACAAATGCCGACACAATTGAAGAGTGACCTCGATTGCTGTCAATCTGTGACATCCAATACAATCACAATCACTATTAATAGCTCTATATATTGGCTCAAAATTAGCTAATTTTCATCAAATAATTGCTTATTTGCAGTGAATTATTATTAATTGAGACGAACTGTGAGCACAAGACTTGTATTTACACAATGTTTGTGCAAATGATTGTTTGAAATGCCAATGAAAATGTGGACCGAATTCGTGTGTCAGTGAATGTGTTCGTGCATTCATTCAATAATTTATTTGTTCCGATAAATAAGTAATGTTTGAATCAGTTATTGATTATTAGTATCGGTGAACAGAATTGTGTGAAAATGTTCGACAAATTCTATAAGGAATACGAATATAAGAGCCTTACGTATTGCAAGAGTCCGTCCGACGACAGACCGACCGTCGAAGACATCCTCGCAATCAAACCGCTGAAGGAGAAGGAGATTCTGCGGACCTATGAAGTGATTCCATACACACCACCGCCGGTGTATCGCACTTCGGTCACGATGTTCATGGCTGAGGACAGACCACCGTCGCCGAAGACACTCATCATTCCGATCGAGTGGACCGCAGAGATGGCCAGTACTCCGAAGAAGACGAAGAGGAGTGCTTACAAATGCGTTACCTTTACTCTCGATGAGGCCATTGACTGCTAAATGTCTGTTAGGATTGTTAATTGAGTTTCCCTTGTATTCAAGTTTTATTACACACTTGTGAGACACGATTAGTTCGATAGTTAGGCGCAACTTAATTAACTTTTGTGGCTCTAAAGAATCTAGAATCTAGCTAGATTAATTAGCTGGTTGTTATTTAGTTGGTAGAAAAGCACATCAAACTGTTATCGCGTCCGCACTAATCAAAGAATCTGTTAATCTCTTTGAACTTTTGTCTCGAAGACACTGCTATTCAGTTCGATATTACCCAACAATTTATATATTGCTTAATAAATAATTTAATTCACATTTGTTTTCCGAATTTATATCCATTCCGATCATTGATCTGATCAAAAATCAATTGTCGATAACCTCTTTACTGCCCTTTTATACTAGTTTGAACTAGAGCTCTGGCCAGTAAAGTAAATAGAAATAAAGTTATAAAAAGCATCAGAACTACATTTCTTTCAATTGCTGTCAAAGAGTAACTATTTCTTTGAAACGAGTGATTACTTCGATAATCATATCAATTATTATTATCACTGTTTGATGTAATAAAAGCCAATCAATTGTCGTCAACAGTCTATCAATTGATACAATTATTTAATCAGCCGTTTGTTTGACTGAGTTCTGCACTCATCTGATCCGTTGTCCCAATTGAGCGAATCAAAAGTCAGTCGATTCGCCCCAACCCATCGACAAACACTTGACAACTTGGCAAAGGTGCTAATGGTATTCGATAATCCACGATGACATAATCGATATGCTCAACGTAGTGGTAAACATAGGGAACTTTCACAATTCACAAGATAATCGGAACCGATTTCCCTGTTCAGCGGTATTTAAGTGGTGTTGAGTTGGTGTCTAAGAAGTAGACAACTTTTGAACAAATATGAAGTCATTTATATCGATATTTATTATCTCATTCTTGGCCTTTGAGCGCACTTTTGCTGCTCAATGTTCAACCGCTTACGACTTCGATTACCTACTTCTGGCCACTCAATGGCCCGAAAGCTTCTGCGAGACCGAGAAGTGTGTGTCCCATTCGGACGTCTGGTCGATCCACGGCGCGTGGCCGCAGTACAACAGCGGCAAATGGCCGCAGGACTGTTGCTTCGACAAAGAGTACCGCCCAACACAAATCGCATCCATCAAAGACGAACTCGTGAAGCACTGGAAAACTTTAAAGGCCGGCGGCACTGACGACGAGTTCTGGTCTCATGAATGGACTAAACACGGAACCTGTGCTAAAGAGTCGGCTCTTCTGAACGGAGAATTCAATTACTTCAAGAACTCGTTGGAAGCGTTCAAAGCCCTATCGCTCGACCAGTGGTTGTCCGACGCGGGTATCACTCCGTCGGCAGCCAAAGCCTATCCGGTGTCTGACATTCATTCGGCGCTCACCAAAGGTTTGGGACATAAGGTTCAGATCCAATGTCTGTCCAAAAAGCATAACTCGTCGCCAATCATATCCGAGATCCACGTCTGCCTGAATAAGGACAGTCTGAAGCCGATCGACTGTCCGAGCAATCTGTCCGACGAGAACTGCGGCAAAAACACGATCGCATATCTGCCGACATCTCAATAGTGTTTTGAAATCGTTTTGAATGTATTTATTAATATCGTTATTGGAAAACATGGTTACAATCGATTCGAATGTTTGGTTTGGTTTTTGTAAATGAGTTTAAATAAAAAATATTACTTATAATGAATAACAATAAATAATTGCCTGATATCGACGTCGAGCTAATCGTTGAGCAGATCTGTTGGGATTCGGAAGAGAGTTTGGATTCGCGTTCAATCAGTTCAATGACTTACAAAATATCAATTGTCTTACAAAAACGTTTTGGTGAAAAAATATATCATTTCTTCAATTAATTACATTATTTTTTAAATACACTTTTGTTTTTCAAAAATTCATTTGCTTTACAAAAAGAAAAACGAAATTGTTTTCAATTTTATGGCAGAAAAATGAGAAATGAATTTATAATTGAACTGAAAACAACTCAAAAGTCAAAAGTAGACTGAATTTAAAACTGAAAAATAATCGCAACAATAATGAGAATTTCGACCGAGAAATAAGTGTTCTGTCAAACAGATCCAGATATTAATCAAATTGATGAAAAGCCGGCTAATATTTGATTCAATAACAAACTTCTTGGTAAGGCCTGAAGGACTCAAAAGCAGAGGTAACTGAGCAAGAGCAAAACGGAACGCTTGTAAAAAAGAAGAAAACAATAAAATGTGCAAGTCTAAAAGATACATAGGCGTGAAATCATTGTTGTCAAGCTTACAGCCCACCCTTAATCTGGTGTTCGGGAGGCTTAGGCTTAATGTTTTTAATACTATTATTTGGGAGAAAAACAAAACAAACGAAATAAAGGAATAAATAACAGAAAAACGTATCAAACAAATAGCGAATAAACCGATAAATGGTTCGTTAGATCGGATGAAATGTATTACTGAATCAACGGAAGTGACGAACAAATGGTCGAAATTATATAAGAAATCATTTGATTATTTTCCTAATTATAATATCGTCAGAAGTGTTGCGCTGAGATCGAAGTCGTTTTCTATTGATATTCTGTTTGACCGCTGGCTTCTGCTTGAGCTCGTGGTCGGGCGTCAAGAAGATGGGACTCACGACGATGTTTTCGGTCTTGATTTTGATGCGGTTCAGTCCTGTTGTGCTGTTGGCCCGCACTTCGCTCACCAGAACGATGTCGTCGTCGTCGGACTCGCCTTTCGCCAGAAGTTTGCGTTTCAGACCATTTGTAGTATTGTTTTCAGTCTTGCGATTGTGAGGAACTTTTTGGATGGTTATGGTGTCTTCGAAGTGTCGTTTGGCAACAGGAGAGATGTTTGCATAGGCAGGCAACACAAGAGTGGTGTCGCCCTTCTGGGAGATGGCTTTGGCTGTCGGCGGGTATAACTCGATTGAGGGTTCACTCGACGACTCGCACTCCAGATTGCAATCTTCGCGACCGCACTCCTGACAACCGCTGTTCGCCGTTATTATCTCACTATTAATGGAAACTTCTTCTGCTGTCATATTGTCTGACTGAAGACCAAACTCGGAGTCGTTGACACTCGAAACATCTGGAATCGACTCTTCGTCCGAATCGCGGCAACTGTGTCCCCACTCTGGCTCTACCAATTGCAGACAACACGGACAACGATTTATCCTGTATTGCAAATAATCAAGTCATTAGTAATCAAGTCAATTGAGGAGATCAACAGGAGATTGAGGAAAGGACAGAGACAACTGCAGACTATCCCGAAGTGAACGCACATAAACGCGATAAACAGAACAAAAGCGAGTCATTGCTGTTCATACTTGGCTACTGCGACGCCGATCTGTCGGCAGTGCTTCTTCACGAGTCGCGACTTCCAATTGAGTCCAGTCTCGAGTCGCATATATCGGTTGAGACGCTGTCTTCTGGTGAACGAGTATTGGTGACTATCACTTCTTGGGCCCCACATCCGGTCCAGTCCGGCGACACCGGTGGTCGAGCGGGTGATTCGTGTGGAGAGCTTCGAGTTGGGGAGGCCAGTGATGAAGGCGTGGAGGTTGTCCTGTTTGCACAACCTCTCGAACTTGGAGATCAGCTCATAGACCTGTTGCGGGCTCAGAGGTTTCATCTCTCGGTATGTCTCCAGAGACAGACGCACCCGACGACCCATAAACGAGGAGATTTCAAAAGAGTCTGCATAGCTGTCCAGCAACTGACTCAATAACTGCTTCTGAGTTCGGTGGCTCTCCTCCTGTGCTTTCTGTCGTCTGTACTTCTCCTCGTCGGCGCTCTGCTTGGACTTCTCGGTCATCAGGCGATCGTGAATTTGTTCCAAATTCGATTGAATCCGTTGTCTCTCAATGGGATTGACCGGAAGGCTCGCTCGGAAATGGTTGAGCTTCTCGTTGTAATTGCGAGCCTCTTTATACCAGCGATATTTGCTGGCACACAGCTGGGACTCCATGTTCTGCACGGGTTTGGTCGTTTCGCACAGTAACTATCGAACAGAATAAACAAGTTTATTGTCAAATTCATTTGCATTCTAAACTCAGGCCATTATAAACTGTCAAGGTAATTAGAGCTTGACAACAGCTCAATTTAAGCCCAATATTGTGCAATGCATTAGCCAATTGTAACTTGCAAATAGTTCATTTCTCATCTAGAATCTGGTCTAATCAATTAGATTAGTTGCTAAACCGGTGGTCGACCTTCGGTGCAGTTTGTGTAGAATTTCTGTAGAAATGTTAGGAAAATGTTGAATATTAGACGATAGCCTCTATTGAACTATTGAGATGTCCACCCAATCCAAGCCAAACCAACTGAGATATAGGTCGAGGTGTGAGCTATTGTCTGCCAGACATCTGCCAATCGCCCACAATGTCGGACACAATGTTTGCTGCTTATCTCTCGACGTGACCATGCTCGTCTGGTCTGACTCATTCAGTGAGTCAATCAAATTAGCATGGTGGAAAGTTTATTGCCATTTTAAACTTGAGTTTAAGGAAAATATAGAGAAAATGATAGAACGTTTAAATATACTCATATAATATGAGTAAATTGCTCGCTAATTCGGATAATTAATTTCATCAAATAGAAATGCACTAGTTAATCTAGCTAATTTGGCTGTTCAATGTTTAGCTGACAATAAGCAAGTTAAATAGTGCTCAAGCGAAGTACTCAAAGATTTCCGGATGAGATTAGACGACAGAAGACAGAGAATACGATCACTAATAAAGATACGAATCAAGTATTTAGTGCTGACTTTTCGGCCAACCCTTCGATACCTTATTTATTTGCAATTAAAACATTGCATTGAAAGCAAACGAAACGACACAACGCTCTGCCATACGATAAACTGCACTGACTATAGGCTGACACACAAACACCGATTAGTTTTGAGTGATTTCATTCTTGAAATTCTTCAAGAGATTAGAGGTCAGGTCAGCGGCGGTCGCAAACATCTTATATCAGACAGACTTTCCTATGAGAGATGTCTCTGAATGGCTGTTCATTGCACAACAAGCGCAGGCATCGCACCAATTGACAGGCAATTAGACAATTCAGACAATTCAATGGCAGACAATGGCAAAGTGGGTACCTTGAAGTTGGCCAGCACCAGCTCGCCGTCGGCAGTCACCTCGGGTTTGGCAATCTTGTTGATTTTCCTGAGCGGCCAATTGGTGCTGAGGTCGAGCTTCGACTTGTGCTTAGTTTCGGCGGTGGGAACGAGGTTTAGGTACTTGAAGAACGCCTTGTCGTCCGTGGAATCGGACTCGACGTCATCGGGAGGTAAGTTAGTGTGGCTTCGGGTGCGGGTCGAGACCACTACCGCTACAGTGGGCGAGCGGGGAGTAGACTGACTGAGCGGTTGAGTCCAAAGTCTCAGTTTTGTGGGCGACTTCTGTTCGGGTGAAGACGGACTGGAAGTGACCGTTGAACTGACGGAAGGCTTGGGCTTATTTATCACAACGTAATGGGTCTGAGACTTGGAGATGATATTGTGGTGGGTCTGCAGGTCTGATGGCGCGGGCGAACAGCACGGCGTGCGCGCACTGAACGGCGACTGGTCGGACCTGGTCGGGGCCCGACCGCTGTTCACCACAATCACATTTGTCTTATTCTCTTTGATCAGCAGATTCTGAGAGTTCTCCGAGTTTATGAACTTTGGCGAACCCAGAGTCGGAACGGGAGTCCGGACTCCGATGGCGGGTCGAGAAGAACGACAACTGTTAACAGTGTATCCATCGCTGGAATCGTCGGCGGTCTGAGTGGGACAGAAGTCGTCGTCGATCACTATAGTGACGATTCCGGAGGCGTTGGTCTCAATCACGTGGCCGGCGGTCGGGCGCGAAGACTTTGTCGAAGACATCACTGGTTAGTGCTTTGGAGTGAAACCAACAGAATATGATGTGAAGAGTCAATAAACTTATAGCGTCTGCACTTTCAGTCTGAGCGAGGCATCTGACCACCGACTCGGGCCGACATCACATCGCCACTCGACGGCCACTCATCTGCTCTGTCACTCTGGTCGGTGTCCACCAGCGGTCGGCTCTGGTCAGAGGCGTAGTATCGGCGGCTCGAGTCCAACAGTCATCGCACGTAAACCACTGCCAATACACAGATTCTATGCCTCACATCGATGCCAATGCATCGCCAATAAAGACCTGTCTTATTGCTGTCCTATTGCTCGCCTCAAACACACTCCACAAACGACGTGTTGACGTGAGGCAGACCTCGACGCCACTCGCCGTGTCGTGCCCTCACGCCTCGGATCTGCTGACCAGTTCGATCGGTTTGACCAATCAATTGGCCCGAATTGGCGCACAAGATAACGAAGCCTCGGTGACTCGCCGAAGTGCTCGCTTGAACTGTGGACAGACAACTTGTGTCACAAGATAATGGTCTGCAGTCGCCTCCCATTCTCTGACCGCTCTCTCGTAGATCTTTTTGGATCCAAACTCAAGACACCGTTGCGATGAAAAGTCGTGCAAACCATGACCTCTGGTCAGAGCGATGTCATGGAATGGCCAGAAGTGTCCGCACCAACCATCAGACCCGACGGAATCAGTGGCCGATCCACAGGTCGTCAAGAATCGTGTCCACCCCACTCACCATCCTATGGGTACGTCTTCAGTGAATTGGTAGTCATTCTTCTGCTGTCGAAGTGCAAAGACATTGAAAGGGAGACAAACATCACGTCATTTGTGGTGAGAAAACGTCAGACTTTGGGAGAGTTTGCGATTGAATTGTGTTTTGGGTTTGCGATCAAAACAACCATTGATTGAGACCTGGTTTGTGACCAAAGCGGGCATCGGATCAGACACACAGTCAGACACCGATTCACATCACATCCCAGGACTGGCCGACACGAGTCGTGGCCACTGTTTAAGAACAGAGACACAGAAAATGTTAAATATTTTGACGACTTTTCCCCAAATCACGAAACCCGACGCCGACTGAATCCGTGACCAATGCTACAGACTTCGGGATACTTCGGCGACATAGTCTGTCCGTTCCTCAAATCGGGTCTCTGCGAGCGGGCCTATTGTCACTACAAACACGATGTCAGGTACGAAGTCAAGGCCTCGACGTCCAAGAAGCGTCCGCTGCCGGAAGTGATTCCCGATTATGTGCCGACACCGGTCTCGCAGCTCAAGTCCATCAGAGGTCAGTCGACGTGTGACACATCCACGTCCGGTGCGGACACCACCAAAATCAAGAGCAAGTTCCAAAATATTTATCAAGATATTCCCGAATACAAGCCGACACCTATCAGTCAACTCAAGAAACAACAGATCGGCACCTATTCGCCCGAAGAGACCGCTATTGCGATACACAAGAAGGAAAAGGCCGCCACAACTGATCCAATCAATGGCAAGAAGAATAGTCTTTGCAATAAAGCCGAAGATAAAAACAAAAGTGTGATAAAGACTGAAATCAAGTCTAAGCCCAAAGAGAAGACACCGCTGAAGACGTACAGCAAAGCAGATAAAAGTCAACTAAAAGCAGAGAACAATAGGAAAAGAAGTTCCGATCAGAGCTCGGGCTTTGAAAGTGATGGAAATGAAGAACTATTTCTAAGTTTAGGTGAACTCACTGCCCAATCAAGAAAGAAATCGTTTGATGAGATTATCGGATCCTCTGATGAGTGCTATGAAAGTGCATCGAAAAAAGTTCGGATCGCTCACCAAAATGCGGCTAATATTGTAAGCAAATGCTCTTTGAATATAGAATTACATAATTGAATAGTTAGTTGACAATGGGGATGAGCATGATAATGCCTCATAACCTTGTTGGTTCAACTTCTTTGCTATTCAAGTTGAGCCGCATTCCACTCGCGATCGCAGGTGTGCTGTCGTTATACCTGATCTCTGATATCACGACTCGTCTATCGCTATCGTGAGTCAGCATAGACTGGACTAAAAGCCAATCACTTAGTGATGCAATCGCACAGCAATTTGCCAGACTTGGGATTCACTGCATTTTTATTGGATTTTTTTGTTTGCAAACTTATTTCTCATATTTTCGTTTTGCAAATATCTTTGTAGTCGCCAAAGAAGTTGGAGAAGAAGTCGTTGCGTCCGACGCCGACACAAATGATGCACCAGAGGTATGCAATGCAGGCCAACAGGTCTGAGGCCAGCGTTAAAACCAGAAGCGATTCAAATGCGGTAATAAATATCGAATTTCTCTGTCTGTAGTATTATTAGCAATTAATTTGATGCATAGCCTTCACAGACTTCAAACGTGGGTAAAGTGCGAGTCGCACACAAACCCGTCGCCAGTAATGAGCCGAAAGCCGACACCGAGTCGATTGGCAACAGTATTGTCGGGAAGAAACGCGTCGCCCATAAGCCAAGTGTTGCCAAACGGCCTGTTCTGGTCGGTTCCGTCGGCAACAAACTGCCGCTCCGGTTGAGGCAGCAATATTTGAACAAGCTCATCGATGAATATCTGCTGTTTTGCGGCGAAGAGGAGGCCTTCAAACGAGTAATTATTAAACATTTTGCGCGACAATTGCATTCAATCTATTCAATTGACATATTGGGGACAATTTGCTCTCATTTGTTATGTTTAGACAAATTTGCAGACTTTTTGGATCCAATAATTGTTTTTCATTGTACCTCAGTTTCATTGAAGTGCAACAAAGAGCTAATCTATTGGCTAAATATTTTTATCGCCTCTTTACTGCAATTTTTTGTGTGTCTGTCGATGAGTTAGCAATCGCTTCGATGATAGCACTTATCGTTTGATATCAGATATTGTTTTAATTCGATATCCGATTACTCCTCAAAGTTTGCAGTAAAATATTTTTCTGTGGTTTCTTCCAAAGTTTTGAATTACGAGACTTCGAATATTTTCTTTTTATATTACCTCTGATTGTGTAAAATGTATAAACAAATCATAATTTTTTTCAACCAATCCAGGGCTTAGAGTCTGAGAAGTCAATCTACGATCGAAGTAAATCCGAGCAAATATATAAAGTGTTTTCTGGCCACGAAGTGAAGAAAATCCGAACCGAAGCGGCCAACAGACAGAACGGATCGCCCACTAAGAAGACACTATCGCCGGAAGAGATGAAAAGGATTGGAAACCCTGTGGTCTCACACGAAGCCATACTTAACGGCAAGATTACCGGAACCTATAGTATTGAACGGAAACAGAAGGCGCCGACAGTGGATGAGCTCAAAGACGTTGAGTTATATAAAATGCTCTTAAGGTATGTGATGAGTGAGAAACAGCTCACGGAATACGGTTATCCACGACCTGACCCGTCGAAGAGGGGTTCGGTTATACTTCCAAAACCAGAATCTCATAAAATTCGGAACAATTACGAGACTCGTGTCCGCACGTGTTCGCGGTGTCAGAAGATATATACTGTCGACGAGTTTGAAATGCCCGCCAAGAAGGAGGTCTGTATATACCATTTCGGTCGTGTGTGGAACGAGAGGTACAACAAGACAATCGAGAAGAAGTATTCGTGCTGTCAGAATGACATCAGTTCCGGCGGTTGCTCTTCCAATCCCTACCATATTGTCGACGGCTTCGATAGACCCGAGTATTGCGATAATTACGTTCGGACTCTACCTCTGAAGCCGGCGCCGCAGTCGGGATACTTCGGCATATTTGGTCTCGACTGCGAAATGGTATGCAATGGTTGTGAGAAAACTGATTGACTGACTGATTGAGTGATTGACTTCACCTAACAGTGCTATACAACCCATGGCCTGGAGTTGACGCGCGTGACTGTCGTGAATGCAAAACAGCACACAATCTATGAAACACTTGTAAAGCCCGCGAATCCAATACTCGACTATAACAGCAAGTTTTCGGGCATTAAAGAGTCGGATCTGAAGAGAGTGACCACCACTATAAGTGAGGTCCAGACGAGACTCCAATCGCTGTTCAATGAGAAGACTATTCTGATCGGACACAGTCTCGAAAGCGATTTGAAAGCGCTTAAACTGATCCACAACACTGTCATAGACACGGCTCAAGTGTTTCCCCACAAGAGAGGCCTTCCATTCAAACGAGCTTTAAGAACACTAACCGCAGAGTTTCTCAAGAAGATAATCCAAAACGACGGTAATGACCAAAACATAATGAGTTGATAACTGGTTTGAATAACTTGTGATCATTTGTTGCCGCAGTTGACGGTCACGACAGTCAAGAGGACGCGACCTCAGCTCTGAAGCTAATGCTTTGGAAGGTCTCAGAAGACTTGAAGAAGTTTAAGCGTTGATCCGATTTATTGTTGGCTTTTGTTTGAAAACGTTTTTATTCTATATATTTGTAAATCTATTTGTAATTGGAATCAAAGCCAAAGTCTTACGTTTGCAGACTGTTTACTAATGGCTCGCTATTCGAGTCGATTCTCATAATTTATTTTATGTATTATATATATATTAAACGACATTTCAGATGATTTGCATTTCGATTAAATCTATACTAGGCCTGCCCGTTATGGCAAACCCGTTATTATTGGCTGAGTTTGAAAATTTCACGCATCAATAAAAGTTTCAAATGATTGAAAATTATCAAATCACAAGTTGGACTGCATGATAACAATACGGCCTTTTTTGCCCACCTCTGCGAATCACTAAATATTATCTGGAACCATCCCGTAACGAGATTCGCGTTGATTATAGATTTTCAAACACTTTGAAACTTGTTAATCAGATTTCAATGAAATAAACGAATTTATTTATATAAATCAGTGAATTCAATGTTTAATTATAAATAATAATAAATAGATTTAAATAAACTAAAAACAGAATAAAATGAAACAAAACTGATAAATATAATAGCATTAAACAAAACAATTTAATAATAATTATGACAAATATTAGTTAACAACAAATTATAAGTTATGTTGAATTGGAGTATATACTGTATAACTAAAAAATCACTCAAATTGTTCGGTGGATTCCGTTTCAGAATTGGACTCTTCAACCGAATCATCTGATTCCTCATCGAAAGAATACGTTTCGTCGTCGGAATAGACTTCCAACAAGTCATATAGAATCCAATAAATATTCTGTTTGTAAATCAAAAGATTGTCCGGAATCTGATTCTTGGCAATGAGTCCACTCAGTCGACGATGGACTCCACTGATGTCGATGAGTGGGAGATTGTGTTCTTCAATGCGGTTTGAATCACAAATCATTGGATGGAATTCAATCCGTTTGTTAGTATTGTTGGCGAATGTAATCAATCTTTCAATCGATTTTGTGGTCAGCGATGGTGTCAGCGAAAGTTTGGAAAATTCTCCGCTGGAAGGGTCCGAGATATAGCAAAGGCTCTCCCTTTGTATCGATTTTCCCGCCATTTCCGGCTAAATCCAGTTAACTTGACCGACGATTAATTCAATTCCGCACCATTTTATTGCTAATTCTGTCGCTAATTGACTGTAAAAATCACTATATTTGTAGGCTTTGAAGCATTTGATACAAAATTAAACTTTAATTTTATAATATTTTGCATTTATTTTATATTAATATTTTATTTGGCGATAATTCGTCTCTAAAGATGTTCAGTCTTTCATAGAAAATTTCATCTCTGCATTTTGCCTTTCAATGAAACTTTCAGGGAAATTTTCATCTCCGAAATTTTTTTGGTGAAATATACCATCCTTACTCGTCTCATCTCTTGTTTGTGCGTTTGTTAATCGCTGCCTATTTGGCCGAATGAGTCTTCATCACCACTTCATAATATTCCTCCGGTGTGTAGACTATCGACTGTTTGAACGCAAAGT
>JAQGBE010000252.1:0-22725 GCA_034698225.1 Scheloribates latipes | reverse complement strand
ATCCAAGCAAGGTGTGTGTGGACGAAATCGAACTTGGACTTCGAGCACATTGACTCCAGTAAAGTCTACTCAAGTAAACAATGTGAACGCAATATTAACGCTTAATGTCGTCCGAAATAAGACAATATTAATTGTTGTTCCGTATCAATAGCTGAATCCAGGTAAAGTGCGAATCTAAACACTAAATTATGAAAAATATTAAAAAATAATTTTGCATTTTATTTATTACTCTTTTTGAATGTAAACCCAACAAAATAATAGAGAACTTCATCGCAAGAAAATGGAAGAAAGAGAGCGTCTGTGGGAAGAAGAGCTCCAAAAAGTAATAAATGACTGAAAATTAAGCGCAAAAGACTACATGAAAATTGATGTTTCGCTTTGCCGACCGACACTACCCCGCCATCCAAGACCAAAGACAATTGTGAGATAATAACAGTGACATTCAAGAAGAAGAAGCGATCGAAAGTCACAGTCAGACTCACTAATTGTTATGCTAATCGAGGCGAATGAGAGTGAATAAAAAATTTAACGTTTAGTTTATATATTCGAATAATGTGTTAATTATATGTTAATTAAAGACAATTTCGTGAGACTATACCATAATATTCATCAGACGTAAGGCCCGATCAGACGGAGCCGACAGACAGACAAACGTCGAGCGAACAGTTCCGACACAACTCTCAACCCATTCCTCCAATATTTGAATCGTGGAGAACAACATTACTGGCAATTGTTCGGCTAATATGCATGACTCGCAAGTTATTGGCGACCATACTCATGCTCGTGGTCTGCTCATTGTCTGGAACCAAAAACAATAAGATGAATAATGTCTTGAATATATTTTTGCTTCGAAAATACTTGTGAAAAATCTCTCGAAATAACAACAAATGAAAATTGCTTTGAATTTTAAACACTTTAATATGTTTGGCCGCTTTTGAATGCAGTGAATTAGCAAGATAAAGTCTTTTTGCGCTCACTTAACATGATATACTGGCCCAGAATATCATGACCTTGGCAAGGTTCTAATCCTCATTTATCGAGCGAATTTATTAAATTAATAATCAAACAAAATAATGTGAAATTACAAAATTAATCCACATATTAAAGTGTATTGTGTTAAGTGCTAAAAATGTTTACCTTGCTAATGTTCTTGCCATTTCAAAAGCGCTTCTATGGATTCTGCTCGTTAACAATGAATCGAATTTTCTATTATCACTGTTAACCGAAAAATTGTTGTCTAAAAACTATGGACTCATTTGTATCGAAACATTTCTAACAGCAAAACATATTTTTGTTATTTCGCAAGTGATCTGTAAAATACAAATTCAATTGTGATCTAAAAATTGTATATAAAATTTAATATTAAAATTATTTAACAAATTCTGAGATTCGAGTCAAATAACACTATTTGTGGATTCTGTGGACACATATTCTGTGTGTGAATATTCTTTCATCTATTGCTGGAACCGATTCGCAGCACAACTCTTATCGCCATCTGATTGCAGGCAAACAATTCGCAACGCATTGGCTGACAAACGGTGGGAAAAGTCGGACGAAACTAAACTTGCGATACAATCCTAGTTGAGTTGCGTGGAGTTGCGGAGTCTGTACGCAACCGATCGTCAATCGTCTAGCAATTAATCGCTTTTGATCGCCGATCGCTTACTTTTAATCTGATTGAGCAGTCGATTAATGGCATTTAGATTGGTATCAATTAATTAGAATCGATTTCAGACCAAGATTATTAATAATCGAGGCGTTCTTTGGCGCAGCGAACACAACAACAACAAAAAAGTTGATTGGTAAGTTATTTATGATATTACTTGGCAGCTAATCTAAATGTGTGTAAAGTTTTACTCTTTTTTGTGTCGCTTTTTGGTCGTTTGATATTCTAACTCAAGTCTCAACTTATTTTTCTTAGGAAAGACATTACAAAAATAAACTTTCGGATTCATATTTATTTGATAACAGACTTATCGTTTTTGTGTTTCGCTTTGATAACTCTTTTTGCTTGCTATTCAAAGGCCGGCCTTTGAATACACAGACAAATAAAATACTAATTTATCTAATCGTATGTCATATCGTCTCTCAAATTAAGCAGAATTTTTGTTTAACATTTGAATTTATGATATGATTTCTCTTCTTTTTTCTTTCACTTCTCACTACTATTCAGAGTTCTGATTCATACTTTGTGCGAACCAATTGTCTCCACTAATCAAATAGCGATTTGAGCGCAAATTAATCACCAAGTTTAGACAAATTCATTGCCGACGATGGCATTGAATTGCCTTCTCTGTGCTGACTCGCGATCTGGAGATTAGCAGAATTTGAAAGATGAAAATTGTATGTTAGGGGAGAGAGAGAGAGAGAGAGAGAGAGAGAGAGAGAGAGAGAGAGAGAGAGATCGGTCCGATGTACGAGAATTATCATTCAATATTGCAATTCTTCATAATTCTAGTCTTGCATTTGAGATGATTGATGAGTATAATAGTTGAGGTGTACTGAACTCGAAAGTTGGCATTGGGCCCAAAGTGCGCACACATATGCAACACAACCAACCCTTTGCAACTTTGCAAGAGCACAACCCATCGCGAAATGCATCAAAACTGCGGCAATAATTATATTCTTTGAT
Organism: Scheloribates latipes; assembly: GCA_034698225.1. Lineage (NCBI taxonomy): Eukaryota > Metazoa > Arthropoda > Arachnida > Sarcoptiformes > Scheloribatidae > Scheloribates > Scheloribates pallidulus. The sequence goes on along the minus strand of JAQGBE010000252.1, from coordinate 20,093 downwards.
AGTACACCACAAGCAAAAAGAATTTTCTTTGTTTAGCGCCAGATATCAGAGAAAAAAGTTGTTATTTGTATCGCCGCTCAGTGTTTGATCCCTTGAGGAGACGACGTCTGACCCCTAGACGTACAGACACTCGACTCGACTGATGTGTTATATAATCAAAAAGAATATATGGAAAAGAAATTTAGTTTAAAAATAAAGAGAAATTGTTTTCGATGTCTGATGTGTTCGTCAGATATGAATCATAGACTCGAGTGAAGGCTTTTTATGTAACAATAAGTTGTGTTGCGTTCTCTGAGTGCAGTACTGGTGCAGTGTTGGTGTCGGTGCGGGTCTGTTGGTTGCGGTGCTGTTGCGATGGGACTCACGAGTGACGACTCCTTCCACTCCTAATGCATCAAATAATTCTCGTATTTAACGAAATTCAAATTAAATTGACTCACATTGAAAGGGCTGGCAATGAGTGCCTTGAAAATCAGGTTTTTCTTTCTCAGCGCACATACACTCACATACTCTCACTGTTCACTTGACTACCACTTCTCTGCCCTCTGTTTCGATGACATTGAAAGTTCTCTATTTATTTATAATGTTATGAACGACAGAGTTATGCAATCGAGTTATGCATCCAATGGATCGCACGTTAACTGAATAGTCAATTGAGTTCCCGATTCTGGCGATACAGTCGTCGCCACTTATTCTGTGTGTTCAGCAAAAATATTCTGTTGTTATTCCGATTCTCTACTCTTATCGCCATCTGATTGCAGGCAAACAATTCTCTAGCAATTTATTGGCAGAGAATCGGTGGTGAAATGCGTCAGTCATCGAACTACCTTGTTCATATAGTCCAGACTATATGACCAAGCCAGTAAGACACTCTCATGTGCCTGGACACTCTCACCACTGACCAAGTGACATTTTTCTAATGTGTTCTACGCTCCAAGACCAATATTTGAGCATGCTAATCGGTCGACCACCGTCGTATGGCTGGCGTCAAACTACGCATTTAGTATTATCATGACAAAAAATGAGAAAGGTACGTACTGACACCAACCACTACCAACTATTAGACCTGAACAAACCAATTGTCAGCTAATGATGCTTTCATAAAATGGCTGACTTCACCTAGAGCCTAATGTTGGCCAAGTTTTCCATCGGAATTTTCTATTAGAACCTAGACTATTTCAATTGACTTTTCCCTATTGCTGACTCTACTCGCTGTACCGCTACCTTTGATTAATATGTTTATGTTAATATCGCACAGCAATTGTGCAAAAAAGTGGCGATAATATTGTTTAGACCTAATGTCTTGAAGAGGGGTTCCGTTCTGTGCGCCCCATATCTCAGTCTCTTCAAAGTGGGCTTAGATTCTGATTTTTTTTTGTAAGGCAAAGGTCTGATAATTAAATGTCTTTTAGTTGGTTTGTGTGGTCAGCACACAAACCATCATAAACTTGGTAAAGGTAGGCATCAGGGACAGGGAAAGGGAATAGGGGAGAGTTTAGCAAGTAAATTGGCTTGGTAGTGCGTTGTAGCGAAGTTGTCAGTAGGACTGTTGGGTTGTGTGCGCCGGCGAACAGCACATCAGAGCAGAGGCACAACACAACACTCTTGGGCTCCGATAATGTCATTGCAGAGCCATTACAGCGCTGGCACTCAGAGAAGCAACGATTTTCAAGTTCAAGGTCTCTGTGAGTGTGCAGTCGATGCAGAATATAAAGAGTTGGTTCGTATTGAATATATAGACGAAGAAGTGAAGCCAGAGAGACAGCCCTAGGTTAGGCCAGACCAATGACGAGCGGCACAGCGAGTGCGTGATCGCAAATCGATACAGCAGTAGATCAGTAGAGCTAACCATCCCTGCCATCAACTGTTCGTCTGCCGAACGCCACAACCGGTTAACTTATCGAAAGGGTTGGCCCAAACCCTCTCTTATGCAATCGTATAATTGCCCATGGCACTCCACTGGCACTGCACTGGCATTAACAAGTTCCTTTTAATTGAGAAACTTTGCCGATCACTTTGATTAGAAGCCTCTCATATATGCAGCGAAATGTTAGTGAAGAATATCAAGTGATCACGATCAAAAAGTTGTTGCCTAGAGATTAGATTGGCTTCGTTGCGGACCAAGATTACGCTGATTGCCAGTGCTGGCTAAGTGTGGCCACTATCTGCGCCTCACTGTACAAATGTCTAATGACGTCTACCGTGAACTACAGGTACTTTTTGATTGAATTTCCTCAACTCTGCAATCATTTTAGGCGAACCTTGAATTAAATATTTCGTTTGCTCTAAAATTATATTCAATTTGAGCCAAGTTTTTAGAAAAAAGTGTTTCAAATATAGTGAAAAAGTGGTAATATGTGTGACAAAGCCAGCCGAACAGTCTATTGTATGTGCGCTCACTCTATTTATCATGATCATGGTGACTTGTGCACCAGCTGAGCGGCTGCCGAGACTAAACTTGTGCTGACACTCGGATAAGTCGTAGTTTGAAATCAATTCTGGTAAGTAAGCTCATCATCTCTTGTCGTCTTACTAGTAGTACTACTGTAGTTATTCTCGCTCATTATCGTCAACCACTTAGTCGTCGACTATTTTCTAAATTTAATGATTGCGAACTCAAAAGCGATAATTAAAGCGATATTTATCTCGACTATTGTCAAACAGTGAACACTCAGTTCGTAATCTATTCATTAGTTTTGACTTAACTTTTGAGAATGTGTTAGAAAAAACTATTGATAACTCCATTTCGACGCAGTTATTAAAATTGGATTTACCTTGTTACCAGGTAGGTGAGTTTTTCTCTAACTTCGTAACAAGTTACTTTCAAAATGGTTCGCAGTTCGCCGCCTACTAGCTAATGACGAATATTCAGCTCTTCTAATAGTTATTACAAGAATATTAAACAGCGATTTCGTGCCTAACACTGCCTAACAGTGCCGTGAAATTGTAAACTATGTGCGATTCCTAGTAATTGTCGACTCCAGTGATGGCAGTCCTGTTGTTCGCGATAATTGTTTTCGTTTGGATCTGTCGTTACGATTGTTGAGCTAATTATTGTCTTATATTTCAAACCCGATTATTAATCAAAAGCTTGTTTTGTCAGACAAGCTTTGGGCTGACGTCGAACAGTGAGGACTGGCAGCGAGTTGTGCCAGTCCTGTGCTGTCTGTGCCACTGCTGGTGGCTGGCGTTCAGCGTTCAGCTGATGTTTGAGCCAGATAGTGATGTTTGAGCCAGATAGTCTAGATTGTTCGGATGCTTGGCCTGCGATTGCCAATCAACAGCTCCTAATAGTTTTGCACATCAAATCATTTTCGAGTCTATTCATCAAATAATTTCAGCTATTTGTGTCGCATCGGGTGCTGAGTGTTGTCTGTGTGCTGTAAACAGAATCCGTTGTCAATGGGTTGCTTAGAAGCTGTTCTCGGGAACCGATTTGTCTGTTGAGCACAAGTGACACTTGAATTCTGTATTAACGTATTTCATTAGTGTTTAGTGTTTAACCTAGCTATCTATTAATAACAAGGTGATAGTGTGCGCCAACACTGACATCACGTCGCACATCGCACACCATAGCCATAGACAGACAATAATCATTAAGGCATTTGTCTCCAAGCAATCGATCGCATATCTATCGGCACATATTTGTCGTATGCATTGCTTAACCCAACCATTCATTCATTTGTGTGCCCAATGTTTTGCGAGCCTATTGTCAAGCAATGGGTATATTTAGTAAATATCGACTGATTTTCACAATTCAAGGCCATATATAATACATACGAATCGGGATTATGAGTACGTAATAAGAATTGGCTCGAGTTTGCCATTGCCCGGGACAGGGCTGGCAAAGGGTTGGCCGAAATGTTTGGCTTTGATGGCTCACTCGTGTCACATGCGGTGCCGTAACACTCAAATTAAGTCTATCATCTGATCCGAAGAATTCGTCCAATTCTTGTCTCATGACTCACGACTCGTCTAAACCTGCGATTGGATCGTAATTGCAATCAAAACTAATTTTATATATCAAATGTTGTCATTATTTGTCATTAGTTTTGATTTAGAAAATGTTGAAATGACTCCAACTTGAGCAATTTTCCTCAAGGAAGCCTAATTAAACTCGACTCGTCTCGCCTGAGAGATTAATCAAGGTAATCAGGGTATCATCATTAAGGCCAACTTATATTCATTTGTTTGTTCGCCATTATTATCATCGGCAAAAGTTGTGTGTCTAATATTCTTAATTGTTCGTTGGTTTAAATGTCGAGCACACAATGGCACACTATACTATTTACCTTGACATTTTTAGCACGAAAAATCAATACTTTTATATGAATTAGAAAGGCAGAGACCTTGGTGTTTGGTGTGCGTGTGTGCGCCAGACATAGAGTCACTCTTTTCCAATCGGTAATAGATATGTATTTGTATTGTCACCAAAAAATCTATTACTAAAAAGAATACTTGAAATTGTTAGCAAAGAAATAATTAGTTTCACGCCTTATATGGTCTCAGATATTGGCGATAATTAATCATTCATTTTATTGAATAGTTTTTTTTTGTGTTACTCGATTCGTTCGGTTTGCGCCTTACGCTCACTTGACTCAGCAATTCGCTTTGAGCTAGATCGTTTGGATGGACGGACAATTGAATTAAGACTTGTTCCCAAATTGTATAGTTTTCAGCAATACTTGTGTTCAAAACGCGATATCCTTTTCGAAAGCGGTTTAATGTCATTATTCTTGTATAGCGTTTCGAATCAATTACTGAAATAATTTTTTTCAATGTTCACCAAAAAAATTGCCTCTCATTAGAAACAAAAGTCTCAGCCCTTTATGGCGTCAATTATTCTATTGAAAAGTGTTGACTATCTCTCGGTGGCCGACCTCAGCCACAATGGCTCTCCTCGGATGGCCTTATCTGTCTGTTTGACGGGCTTTTACTCGCAATTATTCTCAATAATCCTTTGTTTAGAGACACATATCGATTGGTTAATGAATCCCATATTAAGGCATGAAAAAGCACTGCATCCGTGAGAGAGACTGGAGAGAGTCACGAGAGAGACGAACAGAGAGACTGATGAGAGAGACTGGAGAGAGACTGGGATTGATCTGGGGCAATATAAAGTATATTTATTGAGCAAACTCGTCAGTAATTCTCGACATAGGCCTTACGTCACACGAATTCATGTTAACACCAGTCGAGCGCCAGTGAAGGCCTACTCTTCAGTTGCCCTATCCGTCAACCCTTTGTGTGTCTGGTCTGAGCCGTTGTTTGACTTCAAGAACAAATGAAAATAAAACGTCTGATTATATACTTCTCTCCCCGGAGAGCAGACACACGAACTCTGCCTTAAAGCCCATGAAATGTAATGATATTTCAATTTTTTTTCTCTGTGAGTCTTAACATTCAATTGCTTTTTGTTCATTCAATTGGCAGCCAATGCACAGAAAAGCCTTGAGTTGTGTGTTTGGTCTGTGTTCTTGAGACCAGTCTTTTGAACGCAAATTTTCGTTTCGACATAAGTGGAGAGTAAAAAATGGTTTTCCAATGCCTTTCTCAGACGATTGGGTTGTGTTCGCCATAAGTCGATTAGACATTCGTGTAATGAGTCACTCGATTCGGGTTATATAAGAAATGTTGAGTTGAGTTCGCCGTTAAATGATTGGGTTATTCGGACTTTTGGCTCACTTTTTCTTGTTTCCCATCATTTGATTCGATATTACATTTTTATTTTTAATTCTTTCCTCGATTTTGTTATTCTCTTTTCTTTTCTGCCGACTCTTTAACTGAAAGTTTGTCTCTTTTTTCTGTTGCCAAACGTCTGATGAGGTTTTGTACAGTGAAAGGACTTCTTTCAAAGGAGCGTTACTTTCGAAAGCGATTCGCAAATGAAAGCAAAAAAACAGTGGTTTTGGAAGAAAAGTATTTTTAAAATCAATTCAGACTAAAATTGTCAGTCGATTGCTAGAATAAAATTGCTTTTATCTAGTCTTTTATGGCGTTTTATGGCTACCAAATTGTTATTCACTGTTTAGATAGATATTCAAACGTTTATTATTAGATAGACAAAAATTGAGACAGGCCAATTTGAAATTAAATTTACTACTACTATATTTGGCCATTTTGTGCAGTTATTTTCTGTACGAAATTTACCCAGTTTGTAATCTACAGTTGCTTGTGAGTCGTCGTTTGAATCCATAATCAAGTTCGAGGCAAAACTATCCTCGTTTAAGGGAAAATGAATTGATTTTAAAATCAATTAATCGTCACAACACTTGCCTTCGCAATCATTAGTGTTATCTCGAGTGTAAAGATATTTATGTCTCATTCGCTGTAATGTTTCGTCCGCTGAAAACCGCAGCTCTTTATTAGTGTCGCTCCCAATGTGTGACTGTATTTATTGCACTCACAAAACGGCTCCCAAATTATTGCCAACCCGTCGGCCGATCAGACACTTAATCGTTCAGACCGTCAGACGTCTGTCCGTCGCACAGGTATTTCATAAGAGCGAGCAAAAGCGTTCACGAAATACCCCGACGTCTGCTCACACTTCTAATTAGATTCAAACGATTTTTTTAAAAGTCATTTTTATTACGTCAGTTGAGTTGAGTTTTATAACTGTTTTCGATGAAACCTTTTCGGATATGAACGAGGAAAAAGACATTTTCTTAGAATAGTGTTGAGAGAAAAGCACGATAAAAATTGATGTTTTGGTACTCGCATTCAATTATTTAACAGAATTTTGTACTGAAATCAGTTTAGACACAAAATTCTTCAATTCAAGTAAAATGATGTCAAATGTGTTAAGATTTGTATAATTGATAACATTATTCTAGTGTACTCTTGCTATTCAGTTACTATCAGTGAACAAACAGAACTTTTTGTGCGCGCTATTGAATTATCATCGCTCCTGATTAGCCGAGTCTTTTGTCCTGGTGTTCACTACCCAGTTGTATATGTAATCAACGAATGAGTTGATTGTATTGTGTGACTGAATAATCACAAAAATGCGAGTCTTGTGGCCATTGATTGCGTTGTCGAAAGTCAATTGTCGAGTGAAATGCGAGTCTCTAATACAGATTCTGTGTCTCTTTGTTTGGAGCATAGGTAGTGTTTTATGAATATCTGGGTTAGTATTCCACACAAGCGATGCACTCTTGGCAGCGATTCGCGCCATCAATGCGTTTGCAGACCATCCTATGAAAGGACGACTGCTATCCCTATCCCTATCCGTCGACATTAGATAATAACAATTGAATCGATGGCATTGAGTGGTTCTCTGGCAGCAAAAAAAAGTCCCCGAATTTAATCATGAGATAATCGATTGTTCAAAAATGAATGAATGAATAGGTGTTCGCATTGCTTCGGTAGGAGGAGTGGCGACAGTGAAGTGTATACCTGTTCACTGAACACTCGGTTCATCGGTGGTTCGCCACTTGATTTTGCAGAGCGCTGTGCAACCGATGCAACCGATCCTCACAGCTATTGTTCGCTCAAATCCTTTACCGTTCACTGATAGACGACAACAAAACCATTGTCTTTCGTCACTTGAGATCTCATTGTTTTAATTGTAATGAAAGTATTATTAAATTCGAATATTAAGTGCAAACTAATCGATATGTTTGTCATCGCGTTATCAGTCGCGGACGTCGAGAGTAATAAATGGTGATCCAGTGGGTGGTCTCACCTGCCACAATCACTGATAATCATCCTGGTATATAAACAGAGAGTCAGACTCAGAGCTAATTAGTTTCAGATTAAGATTTTAGTTCTTCACTCGTCTCTGTACTGCTCTCCTCGTCTATGTATTCGACAAAACGACTGATACTTCTGGCGCTAAAACTGAGCGCTTCTGCTCTGACGTTGAGTGCCATCGGAAGCGCTTCTCATTCTCCAGAGTCAAGTGGACAGACATTTAGCGCCTGAGCCCGGATTGGGTCGCGTTTTATGAGACAATTGAGAGCAATATTGTGTGTCTCATCGACCTTATCATTGTTGGCATGTCTTCCCTATCAAACTTTTTATGGGATTCCAACACTTATTGCGGTTTCGACTCCACAGCAAATGTTTTTCTCTATTATTTGTTTAATTATTAAATAATTTATTTCTCATTAGACTAGGCCTGCCCGTTAAGGTGAGGCCGGCACTATTGTGTTGAAAGTTTGAAAGTTTCACGAAATTATTGTCGTTTTTCAACAATAGTTTACTTTCAAAGTAAAATATTTGAAAACCAACAATATATTACTCTAACTATAGTGGGTTGAGATTTTCAAACTTTCACAAACCATTATTGCGGACACACAAACAAACATTAAATAATTTACAATTAGGTATATAATTTGCGTTTCCTTTCTCTTCCACTAATAACACTCTTTGGCCTCACATCGCAACTGATTTAACATAAACTTTATTACCCGAACATCCAATCGATTCCTAACGTCTTATTTCTCTCGTTTCAGGCAATCGTCAGATGACTAATGGCTTGAGTGTCTGACCCGAGCGCCGGCACTGAACCACTTGAAACACCTGTCGCACAGCCACTGTCGACAGCACTCGATACTCGACTAATGCAATGAATGGCAGAAATTATTGCTTAATTAATGAAACCTAATGTCGAGAGACGTCCGCCTCTGCAACCAATGTGTGAGTTACTGACACTGCCATTGACTGACATAGACCCCGGTCATTCTCTTTCTACTTTCTGTGCATTGCTTCCAATAATCGCAACAAATTGTTGCACAAAAAAATGTTTTGTCACTACTATTGAGCACCAATTTGTCGAGCCTTCCACTTATCGATTGGTGCAGTGATTGCGATAATCGATTGGTGTGTATGTGGTGTCTGAGGCCGGTCTGTCACCTGAGTACGTTCAGCCGGGTACCACTCTGGGTTCACATTCGGCCGCCGGGTCTGGCCACTGGCCACAGACGTTGGGCGCTATCAATATAGATAACTGTGAACACAGCTGGTGGTATCTCAGTTGGATCTACGTCCACATCTACCTGAGCCCAGCACTGGCACAGCCTCTGGCACTCCGGCACTGCTCTAATTCGTTATTCACTGTCACTTCTGTATCGTTTGACTATCCCTTCGCTCGTACGTCTGTGTGCCGTCTCATTGATCTCTGCCCAGCAGTCGATAACTATAAGTAAGGCTATTTTATTTTTGCTCCAAAGAATTGATTGTGGATGTGATGAGCGCTTCGGTTGCCGTCAGATCCGGTCGCTATGGGAACTGTGAAAGTCGTCATCAGCGCCGAGAAGATCGCAGTGCAGGACAAGTGATGTGTTGCCACTGTTTCGCTCCTATCCTCCACTTATCTGTTGCCTCACATATCTCTCGCCTCTATCACTATCTCTATATGTCATCCAATTATTTGCTATTTATTTTTGCAAAAAGTGTTTCGCTTTTTGTTTAAAACTTATTCGTTTCTAAGCCATTAATCACTCGCTTCTGAATGTCTAATAATATTGAATACAATTTGTCATTGAATTTGTTGTATAATTGTTCTAAACTTGTGGTTCGGAAAAACCAATCTATTGCCAGACCTAATTATAGTAACACTTTTTGCTGGTGATTAATGTATTGGCGCACTATCTCCAGTCCGATCTGTTCCGTCCATTTGGAACAATCGGTTGTGTTTTATGTCTTTCCACCGAAAAATATGTGTATTTTGTGTTTCAAATCATGAAATTCGACGCAAAATGCATTTTTCTTCCTTAAACCACGAAAATTGTAATTTAGACGACAGACTGTTTGCCAATCGGATTGAGTAATGGTATGTGTCGTCCCCTCTCCTTCTCCTATGCCGTCCTCACCCCTCACGGCCTCAACAATTGTTATCGAATTTCACTTCAATTCTACCAACAATTCTGAAAATTATTTTTTCTACTTTCGCTGTCGATTATTAAATCAAAATACTAGTCAATTAGGTATATGTTCTGACCTATTGTATTGCTCATCTCCACCAAGTTCAATGTTCTTGGTCCATTGTCACCTGATGACACTGTTCAAACATATTGTGTTAACCCAAGACTTACTCCCTATTTTCGGTCCAATCAAATGACTGCTCGTTTGTTGGAACCAATAATTTGTCACAAAAACAAAGCCAACTTCACTCACATTCACATATGAGTTGTGTTCTGCGATCTGTAAATTGAATATAACGTCAAAATATTTAATTCCGAGTCCCGTTCCGAGTGTCGACCCCTCTCTCGCTCGCCTCTCACTCGACTATACATACATTTTAATTCCAATGTGTAATACAATTCTTTTCATCTTTAGCTCTGAATAATTAATAATTATATTTTGTTTGCAGAAATTGCTGTCCAATTGAATTGTAATTGAGATGAGACAAAAAGCTAGACTACATTTTCAGTTTGTGCTCAGCACTCGAGTCGCACACACACTCACTCAGCCGACTAGAGTGTCGATAATTTTGTTTTTTAGCTAGATAGTCTATTAGATTGTTGAATGCCAAGTCCATTTGTGCTGCCATATCACGCACATCCAGTGCTCTCGTCGGCTGGTTTTGCCTGAATAAACACTTTCTAATAGATATTGAATTTAATTAGCAAAAGAAGTATAAGTTTGTAATTTAATTTGCAAATTGTGTGCCACTCTCTCTCCATATGGAAAGTTCTATCTCTGTACAACTTTTCTAATGGCAAATGAACTAAAATGCCGGCCGAAAAAGACTAAGAGTAAACAGAGACTAAGTTGCGATTGCTTTGGATGATTGGCTGCGGTTTGTATATCCGATGTCCGGGTGAGACACTGTGTCCACTAATTCAGTTACCATTTGCCTGTTGTTTGTGTCTTTCGTTTGTTTATTCCTTCGTTCAGATAACATATTATTTTGCTTTAGGTGTTGAGAGCCGTAAGAGATCTCTAATCCGATGACTGGTCTGAAAACCGCTCTAAACAGCGATTAATTAAACGCGAGTTTAGCTCTCATTTCCCCCATTAGTTCACTCTTGACTTGATTTAGTTGACTGTCTGCTGACGGTTGCCATTGCGGGGACTCATTCAGACCGCTGTCCACTGGCGACCCGAGCCCTGACCAGACCAGACGGTCTCGTGGTTTGTCACCACTGGTAAACTCGCTCCCAAACTTGCATTTTACACGTAATGCTCTGCACGACTAACCTATCTGTAAATGCATTTATTTGGAGCGCAATATACCAGTGAATGATCGCATCGCACAACTCATTCACACACTTTTAAACTAAACACACTTTTTATTAATAATCAGTTTTATATTTATTTGTTTTATAAACGAACAAAATATTTAACCATTTCTGTAATTTTTTGTAAATAAGTCATTCGATTATTTGCTAACACAATAATAATAATTCTCTTGTATAATTAATATAATGTCGTTTTTTGTTTATTTTATTTATCCATTTATCGATCAAATAATTTATATTCGATTCCCACACAATATTCTGGAAAAGAAGTCGTTTTTTGTTTTGTTTTGTAAACACAAAAAATAAAAAATTTCTTTTGGTTTGGAAATCGTTTCGAATAACTGTTGCCATCGTCTCATCGTATGTGTTGTCGACAATCGTATCACAAACGAAACGAAATGATTTTTTCGCTATTTTCGAGATGAAAATTGCATTCAATCCATGATTTGATTAATATTAGCGAATGTCTTCGGTTATTGAATTGTTGTGTCTGTCAGAGAGCGAACGTTTCGCCATAAAAAGTCCGAATGCAATAAAGTGTAACGCATTGGACAGAAAAAGCTTGTCTTCCAATCCATGTATATCTTTGACATTTATCGTCGAGGAGTGCACTCTCGCCACAGATATCTGATTCACTGAACGGTGTTTCAGACGATTATGTAATCTCAAGACACTCTTCTGTATGCGTCGACAAACGTTTGCGTAAATTCCCGCACAAAATAGGAATTTTCTCGAATGGAAATCACGCTATGATTTGTGGGCGATGTCAGCCGAGCAAGAAGTTCAGTTCATCTTGCTCATCAGTCTCAGCTATGTCTCTAACTTGCTAAAAATAGTCGCTTTATTGTGTTGTTCAACACTTGTTGTTCCGCATAGCGACAAACGGTGCGCTCAGTCGGCCGAACAGGTGCTGGTGTCTGGCAGTGTGGTTAGCTTGGTTGTTTCCAATACATATGGAATTAAACAACCACTATCCGCACAGCCCGGACATCGGTCGCCCGATTGCATCACCGCTGGCCACCCGACGCACCACCTCTGTCCACATCTCTCACCTAAACCTTTGTCTATGAATTGTCCTTTTGTTTAGAAATGTCTAATCGGTTTAACGTCAGACACAAAACGCCTACTCTTTGTATGTTTGCGTCTGATGTAAGCGATTGAGTTAATTCATTATTTAAGCGAAATTAAGCTCATATTAATCGGACTAACGATTGCTTACAATTATTGCTACAAACTTTCCACTTGTCTATTCACTAACTCACTACTCTCTAATACCCTACTCACTAATACCTATTCCGTATTCCACTTTATATTGATAATACATAGTATCATGCTAATCATGATAATATCGTATATATATTTTTTCACTGGATAAGATGGAACGACTGCCACCTCTGCGACATCTGGCGAACTCGAATGGCATCAAAGTATAGAATCGGCGAATCGACTAAAGAAGGCTAACAATAGAGTCAGTCTATAGACGTCAACAACATCTCCAATGCCAACAATACGAGAGAACAGATGTCTCTCCACTGCCACTGCACTGCAGCCGCACAGCACTGACTCGACTGCACAGCACATCAGAGCCAACCTCACCGTCGCTGCCAAGAATCGTGCGCTAGATTTGGGGTTTGGTCTCATTGTGAGCTGAATTCTTGTCGCCAGCAAAGATGAGACGCGACTCGACTCGACTATCAGAACCATTTTTACTCTTAAATAAATTAATTTCATCACTAAATGACGTGTTTTGTTGTTTGATTGTGTGATTAGAGAGAAATTTCTGATTAATGATTGATTAAAGATTTATTGATTATTATATACAAATTGTTCACTCATTTTCTGTCGACTAACGACAAATCTTCAAAATTAATTCCTCGTTGCAATCAGTGTTGCGGGTCTTTGATGCGAATCATTCGGATCTCTCCAGTGATAACACACACACAATCATAATCGCAAAGAATCGAAAGTCAAGTTTGTCTCACAAGGCTGTCGGCTATCGAGTCGGCACAACTGCCGTCGCGCAGCCTATGCTCGCTCAGTCCACTCGCCTGAGCCCACCGTCTGAGCCATAGCCGTAAATCACTCTCCCATTGGCCCCTATTCTCCACTGACTTTCCACTTCGCCCAATATATTCCGTAGCCCTCAGCCGACCCTCAATTCTACGGATATTGACTTAACGGATATTAACTATTCTGTAATTAGTGTAACACAAATAGTGTCACAAAAATTCTAAATTGTTTTTATTATGTCTGCTAATGGAGTGAAGAATGGAAGCCAACCGGAGATCTGTTTAGACTGTGTTAGTTTAGACCGATAGTTATCTGTTTGCCACTTGCAAGTTGATATATGAGGTGGAAATTCGATCCGACCTATGTTCGGCCGAGTCTGGTCTCAGACTAACAAAATTGTGCGAAACTTTTTCACATTTCAGTGCATCTCATGTAACAAAAAGCGCAGAGCAAAGTCGAGTCCCAAGAATCGTGTTCAGTATACCTCAGTCTCGCCTTCACTCTCACCACAGCTAACCTCTTCGTCGTCCTCGTCTTCTGGAGCCACCAGCACCTCATCCGTATCATCCGAGTCCGGCCACCCATCCGTCGTCCGGTCGCCCAATAGGATGACACCCAACGAGACGGTCGCTACTCAGCCGTCAGCGCTCGGTTCGCAGCCGTCGGCGCCCAGTCCTGGTCTCGTGCTCTTCAACAGCGAAGAACAGGCGGACATCATATTCATGGCCGGCAGGGATAACGAACAGATTTGGCGGTTTCCGGCGCACTCGTTCATCGTGGAGAACGCCAGTCCTGTGTTCAGAGCGATCGTCGACAGCGACACAAGCAATGAAAGGCCACTCAACAAACGCATCAATTATATCAGAGCAGAGCTGTTCCACACTATTTTGAAGTAAGTTTTCCTCCAATTCTGATTAGTGAATCAAATTAGTGATTAGCCACCAGTTGACAGCCTTTGTCAGCATTGCTACCATTTGTGGCCTATTTTAATAAATAATAAATTTGTTGTTCAGGAAATTTACCTGATTTATGGCTTTTAGTTTAAATTGGTAATTAAGCTAACATGGTATTTATTCTTAGATAGTAATTCTTCATACATTTTGATACAATCTGGTAGCTGGATAAGCCACCGATTTCTGTGCTTGCTAATTTGTCCATCAATAAGAATTTGTTTGTTTATTTAAACGACTTACTATGAAATTGAAATTGAAATTTGGTGAAACCTAAACATTCAGTTTCAAAACTAAATCTAATTTTGGTTCATCCTAACTAAAATATGCAGTCTATGTCTCAATAGTTAGATTGACGTTTTGCAGAATCCGATTATTTTCTTTTTCAAACGCCGAGGAAATCCGTTGTTTGAGTGCATCGCTTTTTATTCGCCTGTTTTGTTCAAAGCAGTGATGCCCAATGTTGGCCAAGATTGGTTGGCCAGGGGTATTAAATAAGATGGCCATCCCGTCATTTACCGCTTAATCCAGTTAAATTAAACTCGATTACAGCCGAGTTTAAGACTTTTTAAGGCTTATTGCATTGTTTATTTGATTAAACTGAATTTAATTAATTTTAATTGCTGCTAAATTCAGTTTAACCTCGGTTCAAATTGCCCATTTTAGTGAGGATATGTAATTTCAAAGACTAGTAAGGATAGAGCAAAACTTCTAGGAGGAGATAGACCACCTACTTGGCCACCACTTGGCCATCACTGAAATCCGAATACAATTTTTCATTTCATTATTGGATATTAATGTTTATTTGTGTTCATTACGATTGGAATTGAAATACAATTCCATTGCATTCGACAATCTTTATTAGAATAACAATAATCTGAGACTATTTTCGAACTTCTAATAGTAACGTCTAATAATAATAACAAGTTCAGTTTGTTGCTGGCCTTGCAGTTTGTGTATCTTGCATTAACATTAACATGCCAGGAAGCATTCCTGATGAATATGCAATCACCTAGATATGATTGTTGCAGATGTTTTATACTCTTCCGTTTGTTGCCAACCACAGACACATCTACACCAATGAGATAGTCATCACTTCTGTGGCCAACGCTCTCGAGCTGTTCACTGCCGCCAACCAGTTCTTAATGGACGACTTGTGTCGGCTGTGTCTCACATTCCTCTACGACAACTGCACCGAAGACAACGTGTTGGAGATGTTGTCGCACTTCACTCAGTTCTCATACCTGAGGCCGTCGTTTCTCACGCCCGCCGATGTCACCGACAGTCCCGTCTCGTCAGCCCTCCTCTCCCGTCAGTCATCCCTCCAGTTCGCCAACAATTGCGATAATATACTTAACGAACTGATCACAAGATGCTACTACACTCTGGACAGCTCTGCCTCGCGCATCATCGCTTCAGACGCCTTCCAAGGCCTCGAACACGACCTGATCGTCAAAGTTCTGAGTCGGGACACACTCAACATCGGCTCAGAGCTTGAAGTATTCGAGGCACTCAAACGGTGGGCGTGTCATCAATGCCAGCGCCAGTGTCGGGAACAGACAGGCGATAACAAGCGTCAGATCCTCGGCAAAGCTCTCTATTGTCCGCGTTATCTACTCATGACCGTCGAAGAGTTCATGAGAGGGCCGCAGACCAGCGATTTGCTTACTGATCAAGAGAAGCAGCCACTGTTGGCCAGGCTCGCAGGTGATAGTCAGGTGCCACCCATGCCGGTCCAGTTGACCGGCAGAAAGCTCGATGTCCAGCGCCGCTTCGTTGAGATGACACCACGACCTCTGGTCGACGTGTCGGCGGCGGCCGGCACTGAAGCCAATAGTACAGCGGCCGGTAATGCGGGTATTGTTGCGAAGAAGAAGTCGACTTCGAAAAAGTTGTTAAACGGTTTGGGAGATCTGGTTATCTGTGTTATAAGACTTCTCGACTGAGGCCGAGTCGGCCACCGATTCGGTGCCGGTCGCAGAGATTCGTCTCTTTTATTACTTATATAGCGAAGAGTTTTATTGATATAACTGTTTCTCGTTTTTATTCTTATCTCTCGATTCGTATACAAAAAACGACTGATTATTATAATCGCTGTTAATATTACTTAAAATATTGTAATTTTATATTAATATTATTATTATAAGAATCTATAATTTTGTGCTCTCATATCGGTTTCCAGAATTGATTCGTACAATTTCACACACAAACAAAACTAGAGATTTACAAACGATGGCCTTGGTCACTATTGCCATAGTGAAATTGCGAGCGCATTCTGGAGATGAATCAGCTCTACTGTGCTATAGAACTAATCGAACTAAACAATTCTTAAGCAAATTTCACATTTATTGTGTAATCTTATGATCAATGCATTTATTAACGAAATAGTTGGCAGTAATCAGACATGGATTGACTCATTAGATGTTTACACGTCTTCTTAAGCCATACTTCTTGAGACACGTCTCTCGCCTTCGATAATGATCTCCAAATTGGGACTCTATTTCCGAAGTTGTTGTTTAGGAATAAATGGTTTCGAGTCTATCGGTTAGGAATAAAATGATGGAATTGTTGCGAATAGAGTTCCCGAACGCCCAACGAGAGTGTTGTCTCCATTAGCTAACGATTATTATTACTATTATTACTCAATAGACAAATCATATATTATTTTTAGCACTAATTCTTGTTGTCTTTGCCCAGAATGTGAAGCGCTGTGAAGGTCGGCCTCTGTTGGAGGGCTTGCGTTCGGATTATATATATTGAGATACGGGTCCCCAAAAAGACTATATCTGTGCCCGGATTGAGGTCACAATTGGATTAGCGATTGAGTTCATTAACGAACAGACAATTCAATTGTAAACAAATTAGTGGTCCGTCTGTGGCGACCCGTCTTCGCTGTTGTTGCTCAGCGCCGATCCTCACAGCCTTTGTTGACCAGAGTTTTGCAGAGATTTATCTCATTAGTCAATTGATTGATTGGCCTTCAGATTACCGAACCATTAGTCTAAACGAATGAATGAACGTTGCAAATGGAATTTACAGACGAAGACTAAGATTATATTCTCAAAGGATACTAACATTTCATTTGATAGAGTCATATAGTCTATAATATAGTTGATTGAAATTGATTTTGTCTTTCATTTTGCTGTCAGTCTTATTCATATCGTGTCAGAAATATACAGATTATTGTCCTCGTTATTCACAAACAGATGTTTTGTCATCATTTCGAAAGTGAAAGTTGTTTTGCCTCTCAGTTAGAGTTCTATTTTAATTACAAATTTTTGTTTCTCTGTTTACAAGTAATTTATTTTTGGAATTAAAGTTGAGTTAAATATCTTGAGTCGGATATCGGTTGGCGTTTAGTATCGGATAATCTGATAAATCATTTCGTCTGTGAATAAGATTAATCAAAGTTATGTTTAATTAATGAAAATTGTTTTTCAATTACTTTCGCATTTATATGATTTATTTTTTTGAATTTAAAGTGTAATTCGATTTCAAAATGTTTTATTAAAATAAAGTAATTATAAATTCCAAACAGTTTTATATTAAAACTTTAAACTAATTAATGTTTAACACTGTTTATAAAATGTTTAGCAAATTATATAAAAACAAGACAACAAACAACTACTGTATAAAAGGTTTTACCGCCCATTGTGACGGTAATCGGTACTACACGGCGGGTGTTGGAGGACAGAGCACTTTAAATCTCTTGACTGTCTGGCGCTTTGGTGCCCGAAGTATTCGGCTTTTTGGGAAGAAGTGCTGACTCGATGTGCGGAAGGACACCGCCCTCGCTGATGGTCACTCCCTCCAACAGTTTGCTCAGTTCTTCGTCGTTGCGAATGGCCAGCTGCATGTGCCGAGGTGAAATGCGCTTCTTCGAGTTGTCATGCGCCGCGTTGCCGGACAACTCGAGCACTTCAGCCGCCAAATACTCCAAGACTGCGGCCAAATAGACCGAAGCGCCCGAACCGACACGATTAACGTTTGTGGCTGTGTTTGGACACTATTTTGTAGTGGTTGTCGACTTGAGTTTGTTCGGTGACATACCTTTGCTAAGAAGACGGTGGACGCGGCGGACCGGGAACTGCAGGCCTGCCCTCAATGATTGCCTGATGGGCTTTGCCTTTGGCTTATCTTTGCCTCCTTTTCCGCACATAACTAGCTTTGGACACAAACTTGAAGACAACAAGAGATCAGTTATCAATGATTGAGAGCAATAATTTTGTTTCCGATTCGATCCCTTTTATAGTTTTGCTTTGGATTACTGGTGAGACTGATTCGATGACCAGTTGGAAGCAATTGTCGAGTTCAGAGATTAGTACAGAGATTATCTGATTATCAGATTATTTTATTAGTGCCAAATTAATTATTACCAATGGATCAATTAATGAATGATCATAAAGTTTCCACTCATAAATCATAGTTGACCAGGTTAGAAAACAAAATGAATAAGCATTTATAAACAAGATTTATTTCTACAGTAGTATTCGCCGTCATATCATTTGCTAGCAAGATGACAATATTTTCTAGTATATATTATTTATAAATTGCAATAAAAATCAGGCATAATTGCTAATTAAACTTTTACTAAATGGAAGATTACCATGAATAAATTATATTTTGATGGAATTATCCGTATCCTTGACTAAAGCGATTAACGATTGGTACCGGTTTGACATTCGACTGTCAACATTATTACCATACAAATTGTGCAATCAACTGATATATTATAAATTCGATGACACGACTAAATTATACAAGTTGATTACAACTTTCCGCAAGAATATTCTCTGAATTCTGTGCTGAAGCCAATGCAAGAGAAGGCGTTAGTTGTATGCAGTGCTAGAGTTGAGTCACAAATGCTGTTACAGTCAGTGATTGTTTTGCAGTTTTGATCGATCGCACAAATGAGTGAAAGAATCGCTTCATTGCGTTGCTCTCAATGTTTACGTTATGTTTGAACAGAGCAGTGAAAGCGAAAGCGTGTGAAACGTGTGTTTGTTTTGGTCTGTTTTGGACATTTAAATGCGGTCTTCGTATTGATTGCCCGAACAATGGTCTTGAAGAAGTTGGACAATCGGCTTCGGGTGCTCATAGAGAATGGCGTCACTCTCGGTCATCGCACTATGTTCGTGGTGGTCGGCCAGAAGGCCAAGGATCAGGTAAGCGGACTCCACAAGAAGTTGACTCCCGGTGTGACACCTGTCCGACCCATAGGTGGCTATATTGCACGAAATGCTGTCCAAATGTGTGGTCAAGAGTCGGCCCTCTGTTCTCTGGTGCTACAAGAAAGACCTCGGATTCTCAACGTAAGTGTTTAGCTGATTGTCGTCAACTTTATTAATATTCTTCTGCGGTATAGGCATCGCAAGAAACGTATGCGAGAGTTGACTAAGAGGATGAAAGCCGGGGTCGACCTCGACAACCAACAGGACCTGTTCCTCACGTTCATCGCCCAAACAGACATCCGCTACTGTTTTTACAATGAGAGCCACAAAATCTTGGGCAAC
This sequence comes from Scheloribates latipes, assembly GCA_034698225.1. Taxonomy (NCBI): domain Eukaryota; kingdom Metazoa; phylum Arthropoda; class Arachnida; order Sarcoptiformes; family Scheloribatidae; genus Scheloribates; species Scheloribates pallidulus. The sequence goes on along the minus strand of JAQGBE010000252.1, from coordinate 434 downwards.
ACTTTCGGAATGCTTGTTCTCCAAGACTTTGAGGCCATTACACCGAACCTTTTGGCCCGAACTATAGAGACGGTCGAAGGCGGAGGAATAGTTGTGATTCTGCTGAATACGGTTGACTCACTCAAGGCGTTGTACACAATGGCAATGGATGTCCATCAGCGGTATCGCACTGAAGCACATCAAGAGGTTGTCAATCGGTTCAACGAGAGATTCATTCTGTCAGTTGCCTCGTGCAAGAAGTGTGTGGTAGTCGACCATAAACTCAATATTCTTCCGATATCGTCACATATCGCTGATATCACTCCGGCGCCAAAGAAGGAATCGACATCGCGGTCACCAGAAGAACAAGAATTGTTAGACTTGAAACAATCTTTGGCCGACACACAACCCGTCGGTTCGATAATCAATTTGTGCAAAACCTTAGATCAGGCGAA
>JAQGBE010000251.1:0-22739 GCA_034698225.1 Scheloribates latipes | reverse complement strand
AAAAATGAGTCATTCTTTTATTGTTTGATTGATTAGCTGGTATTGGTATCAAATGATAGCACAATTATCCATGTTCAATATAACAGAAATGCGTTAATCGGAAAAGGCTTAGTCAAAAAGCAATTAACAATCTAGTTAATTTGAACTTATGTTTAAATAATGAATTGATTGAAATTAAATGCTTGGAGACCTTGGGTTGTCTTTTCCTGATTCTATTGACCAAATCCTATCACTAAAGGTTTAGTCCTGGTTAATTTACTAATTAATCGGAAGTCGTGGTGAATTCAGTCGATTTCACTGCCAAAGTGAAACACAAAATCGGGTCAAACTATGGCTAAAGTGGTTCTGGAAAACCCGTCTAAACTGCTCTGCAATTGATTGAACCGAATATAGACACATGAAATCAATTTTAATTTATAGCCAGATTATTTTTAGTGGCCATTAGACAGCTATTTTGGCCAAGATGCATCAAATATCAGATATTAAATGTGAAATTAGTTATAAATTGGGGTCGAATTTCACTTTTAAACATTTCAGACTCGAATGCAATCTTAGTTTCTTAGCAATTAAGTTGAAGTGAATTCGTTAACCGATTGCTTCGCCGATGTCTTTTGAATGATTCAACAGATTAGTGGAGAAAAACCCGAAAATTTGTTCCAATTTCTCAACACTTAAACGATTGTATAAAAGCCGATGAAATGTTTGGATAGCTTTGTCTAAACATAACTGATCTTTAATCCAATTTACGGCTCGAGTTTGTGCCGACTATTGATCAGAGATGTCATTAACGGAAATAACTTCACTATCGAGCAAAATATTTGTGACATTTGTGTCGACTTTGATAATAATTAGTGTTTTGTCTGTCGATTGTGACCGAAGAAAACGAAAAGAGCGAACGGAATCGACGACCGATGAGATGCTGAGGCGAGAGGCGGCCCAACACATGGACTCGGCTTATCGGACGTGTCAGACACCGAGACTACAGATCTATTACCCGAAGAGCGACGACCCGAACACTATTCTGATACCTCGCGGAACACCACTCTATCAGTGCAACCAATACTCCGGTTGTTGTCCGCATTCGCACCACTCGTGTCAGCCAATCGAGACCGAGACCATCAAAAGGGTGTTCTTCGCCAACAAACTGACTAAAGTTCGCCACTCGAGGCAAATGGTGGCCAAAAACGACATTCAAGTAATCGAACTCAAGAACCATCTTAAATGTGGTTGTCTTCCGGATGTCATCGACAACAGAACAGCAGTTGTGCTGAGCTAGTCTAAGATTTGTCTAAGAGCATTTGTGTTTTGCTTATTATCGATTTGTTGTAACAAACAAATGATGTAAATAACTTATCAACTTTCCATTACATACCAACATCTTTTAGAGCATTATATTTATTATAATTATTTTATTTATTCGATTAAAATTCTAAATACACTAAAGTAAACAAAATAGTAAACTCTGATATAAAAGTATAAAATTTGGTCTTTATTTTGCTAATAATTGCTAGATATCAGTCATCCATTCAGTAGATCCCAATCGAGTATTTCAATTATCATCTTTACTCATAATAATAGACGTCTTGAGCGACAATTCGTGGAAAGCTTTCCAATAGGAGTCTATCGCTCAAGATTTGAGCGTTGAATGGCTTCGTCGACCACATTCCGCATGTGTTGAATCACTTGTCGAGGATTCTCCGCACCGATGATCGCCGTTCCCGAGACTATCCAATTGGCGCCGGCATCGGCGCACTCGGTGATAGTGGACGGACCCACTCCTCCGTCCACTTCGATGTCCAGCGCGCGATACTTTTGTCGCAGAACTCGCACTTTAGACATCATATCAGACATAAACCGTTGTCCGCCTTCAATGCAAACAATTATATATTGCTTAAGAAGTGTCAACACCGACCGAAACCGGGCTCGACAGTCATCACCAGAACACAGTCGACGTCTCCCACGTAAGGCAGCACTTGTTCAACGGGAGTGTTGGGCTTAATGCCGATCCCGACCCGCATCCCGGCCTCCTTGACCAGTCGGATGCAGTCTTGGACCTCTTGGTTAGTGGCCAACGCCTCCAAGTGGAATGTGTACTGATTGGCGCCGCTCTCGGCCATCGGACTGATCCACTTGCGGGGCTCACTCACCATCATATGCATGTCAAACGGCACGATTGGCACCGCCCGACGCAGACAGGCCACCATCGGGTGACCGAATGTCAAGTTCGGCACGAAGTGACCATCCATTACATCCAAGTGCAGGTAATCGGCACCACTGGCCACCAATCGGTGCGACTCATTGGCCAGCGATGACAAGTCGGCGTTCAGAATGGAGGGCCCGATGTGTGCCCGCAGGTCAGCCATTGGCGCGCTATTGCAGATGTGCCGGACGGAGACGAAGAGTGTGGTCGGGAGTGATGGAACTTCACGGGACTGACCAGAAGTTACCGATCGGTTTGCTTGAAAGTGATCGCTGATTGGTTTGTTTACGGATTTGCAATCACTATCAGTCACCTGACAGTCAGACCCAAAGCAGACGTACTTTTTGTGGTCATCACATGTGTTGCCTTCGCACACATGTGACTGTCGTGTTGCAGATCCGACCGACTCTACAGACTAAACAAGCGAACCGATGGCTGACACCGAACCGATGGCCGACACCGAACCGACGGCAGAACCGACACCAATGGCCACTTCTTTGGTCATACTATACGGCCAACGGTCCGCTAAGTTGGCGGCAATGAAGTCGAAGATCGCAAACCACTCGACACAAGTGATGACACATCCGGAGATAAATATGAAGAAATTGAGAGATTTGTTGTCATTATTCGACATCAAATCCGACGACGAAGAGTATGGCCTAATATTCTTCTCGATCCAGAAGATGGTGGCGTTGGCGGCACTCGAAGTGTTCTTAGATATCATTCCGAACTATAGAGTAAAAGAGAAGATCAACGAAGAAGACGACGAGAAGAACGCCAAACGCAAGAACTTTCAGCTCAAGAAACAGACTAAACGTCTTCGAGAGTATGAGAAGAGTTTGATTCAGTTGTACAGACTTTACTTGAATCGATTGCAACGAATGGTCGACTGTTTGAGCGCTTCCAAAGCAAAGAAGTCTGTATTTTATGACCAGATGTTGACCTCAACCAAAGCCAAGCAACGGTTGGCCGCCATTGGCCTCAAATGCATGTCTCAACTGGTCTTAACTCATCCGCACTTCAATTTTCGGCAGCAATTGGTTGAGACAATCGTTGAGATGATGGCGAACAACAAATACAGTGATCTGTCGGACATGTCGTGCGAGACAATCGTCAAACTGATGAGAAACGACAAATTGGGCGAAATATCTTTGGAAGCGGTCAGAGCGGTGGCCAAACTCGTCAAACAACGAAACTATAAGATAAATGCAAAAGTGTTGCGAACTTTGCTCTCACTTCGGATCAAAGAAGTGAAACAAAGAGATGAGAACGAGATGAGCAATAAGGATATGAAGAAGTTGAGAATCAAATTGGATCTGATGTCCAGAAAGGAGCGGAAAAGAAATAAAAGAATGCAAAAACTGGACAATCAGTTGCTTGAAGTGGAGGCACAGGAGAGCGAGAAGAGACGACTCGACTTTCACACCGAGATTCTCAATCAGGTGTTTATCACTTATTTTCGTATTTTGAAACATCAAAGAGAGATCGACGCGACTGATAGTGAAGATAATAAGTGGTTTAAGCCGTTGTTAACGCCAGTTCTTGAAGGGCTGTCCCGTTTCGCGCATCTCATTAGCGTTGAGTTCTTTCACGATTTGATTTCACTGCTCTATCAATTGATAGGCGATAAACGACTGGACACTCATCAGACACTTCACTGTTTGGTAACAGTGTTTACAATACTTTCTGGCGAAGGACAGGCTCTGAACATAGACTTTCAGCGGTTCTATACAGAGCTCTACAATCAACTGCTGTCGATCGACACCAACACTTCGGTCGAAGACATCAAAATTCTGTTGTCGTGCATAAACATAATGATAGTTAAGCGCAAGAAACAGATGACACAAAACAGAACCTTAGCCTTCATTAAACGATTGTCAACACTCTCGACCCAAACCATGGCATACACTTCAGCGGCTCTTTTGGCGACAATCGGCCAAATAATGGCAAACCATAAACAAAGCGATATTCTTCTCGACTCTGAAAGTTGTGTGAATGGCAGCGGAGTATTCATGCCATTAGTGGAAGACCCCGAGTATTGTAACGCCAACTCTACTCATCTCTGGGAGTTGACTGCCATAACATCACATTACGACCCATATGTTCAAAGATTAGCTAAACATTTATTGAATAGACAATTGTCTATCAGAGACCCGAAAGTTCTTTTCGACAGTTTGACTGCAAATAAGAACTATTTCCAAATGTTTTGCCGCAAAAGTGTGTTACCCATCAAAAAGAAACAAAAACTCGATTATTATTTTATTAATTCTGAATCGAGTTTGTCTTCAAAATGCCTGAATTTTTTGAATAGTCTTGAATAAAAGACATTTATTCAACTGAATTGTAGTTCAATTTCACTTTATATACATAACTCTCTTAACGAGGAACTTTGAGGTCAAGCTGTCTAAGAGACCAATCGAATTGTGGCGGCAATTGATTGGCTTCGATGACCAGATCTTCGTGTTGTTTCTTGCTCAGGTAATAGGGCAGAACAAGTCGCTTGTGATGAACGAGGACAGGTATGTTGCCGTTTGATCTCACTTCGAGTCGGTTTCTTATTCTTGAGTGAAGTGGTTCTAAATCTTGGGAAAAGTTAATTTTGTCCGGTCTGACAGTCAAAGGGGTGCCCAATATGTGTTTGACTTGTTTGCTGAATCGAGTGTCACCTAGAGATTAGTGCAATGGTAATCAAGTCAATCATCAAGCAAACGGCTCTAAATTGAATTGCAATACCTAGAACAAACGATGCCTTGTGAGCAAGGTAGCACTCGATGAAATTCCACCTGGTCACATTGGCCGACAGCTCGACCAGAGCTACGCCAAGAGTTTTGTTGACATCAATACACTTGAGGTCAATGAGAGCCGGTTTGACAATCATTCCGTCCGATTGAGGATCCTTTCGGCGCCTCATCTTTTCTGTCAACTGTTGCGGAGGAATGATAATCGGCTGTTTGTGGTCACCCAACTCGTCCAACTCGACCAACTTTATGCCCACTCTTTCCCTCAAACCGGTGCCCGGATTGGTAGGCCAGCCACTGGTCACACACCAGAAGGTTCGGGCCGGCACTTGCAAACCGTGAGCTCTTCCAAACGACTTTATCACTCTTTTCTCGGTGTCCTCATCGGTGGCCAGCAGAACAATGCCCGACATAAACCGTTCGAGCGATTTGACCACTCGAAGTCCTCGGGTGTCAAATATCTGACACAAGTGTTGCAGCGAATCAGTGATACAATAATTGGGTGAACCCGAGTAGAGCGATGTCGACAAATGACTGTTCTTGTCGTTGATATTGACCACAGGCTTGTAAATGCCGACTCCCCACGGCTTGTCTATGGCCAGCAGTTTGCCGTCAAAGTACAGCTTATGATCGGCCAAATAACGGCTGAACTCTGTCAGTGATTCCCACGGGAAGAGGTCGTCGAACACATGGCCGCCAAATGTCTTTCGGCGGTATCTGTGTCTACCGAAACCCATCCGATGACTTGCTTGCAGACCTCCATATGAGTGGCTTAGACATAGACTTCGGGTGAGTTTGGTCACTAAGTGATGGTCACATTTGTGCAACACGTGGTTCACAATTAGTTTCATTGCTGTTTGAATTAAATGCCAATCAAATTGAAGACTAAATTTAAAGTCCAAGCGATCACGTGTTGAGAGTCACGGTATATCTGAACCACAACTTTGTTTGTATTTGTGTTTTGGTTTGGGTTTCGTTCAGTGTTTCTGAAGTGATTTCAGTATCACTTCAGTTGATCCAAATTGTGTTGCAATTAGTTGGACAATAAGACAATAAGTGGTGAGTCTGTGATAATTGGCTGATTTAGATGTTGGCGACGATTGTAATTGTGTTCGTATGCCGTCCTATAGGCAGTGATGCCGTTTCCCGACCATCAATACCACGAATCGCCCGAAGAGATCGATAAGATCCGACGGCGCGCGGAAATCCGTAACAAACTGCGGATGGAGTTCAACCGAGTTTATTACAATCCGTACAAATGCGCCTCTCAGGTCGAGATTGTATGTATGATGGCGTGCACTGCGACCTCCTTTGTCACACCGATTGTGTCCCACAGTTAGACCCGGCTGTCCAGCGCTTTACGGCGATGCGGGCCACCTATTATCAGTACTGGAAGCCCACGTGGAAAGGCTTCTTGGCCTTCGCCAGCTGCACCTTCGTGCCCATCTGGGCCTTCGGCTATTATCTCAATTACTCGCACGTATGCCTCCATCGGACCCACTATTGACTAGTGAACTAACGTTTGTCTCTATTCGTAGCGGGAATTCGATAAGAAGTGTCGAACCGGCGAAATACGTGTAGAACAACGACAGGTGAAGATTGTCTGAATATATCTCTGGAAGTGGTCCGAGTGTTTGCTCGGATGTTTAGATTGGATTAGATTAGTCGTGATTTGATGTAAATTTAGTTTAAAACTATTCGAATAAAATGCTACAAAAGTTATGCAACAAATTTGGCTTAAAATCAGTCGATTCTTATTAATGGAAAAATAAATTTTATTCTCATTACAAACATTTATAACAAATATATGAAACAAATAAGTGAATGATTGCATTAAAAGTTGGGAAATATAAATATAAATAAGTCACTCGAGAGTGAGACAGTCGGACAGATTAGGAATGGCCGACAAGTGGCCACTCAGTAGTAGTTCCTAGAGTTGGGAGTCGTCGACAGAAGTGTGTTCTCCAACGAGTTCCGCGATCGCGACCTATTCAGTGCCTGACGTCGTTCTGCAAGAAGTGAGACATGAGTTGAGATGATTGGACATCACCAGAGATCACAAGAGGACATACCGTTTGGATTAAGAGGTCTTTGTTGTCGTTTGCGTTTGGTCTGCGCGAACGCTGAGCCGGTCTGGAGAGCCTCGAGCAGACTGTCCATCACTCCTTCCTGCTGTTTGCCGATGTCCAGGTTGACTCGGTTGGCCTTGCGCTCCCGTTTCTCCTGGTCGGCTTTCTCCTTGGCCTTCTGGGCCCTCTTGACCTTCTCCTCCATTTCCCTCTTCTTGATGTTGGCATTATGTGCTTCGATGAACTGGTCTTTGAATGACTTGATGTCATTGAAGAACTCATCCAATGTGTACTTCTTGGGATCAAAGGCATAATATCTGGCGATCTCTTTGTAGAGCCGATCCATTTTGTTGAACATCTGTTCCAATAATTGGAACTTCTCTTTAGATTCGGCCAAAAACTTGGCCATAATGTCGCCGAACTTGTCCTCACTGTTCAATGGCTTAAAGTTCTTCAAATCCAATTCCAATTCGTTTATACTTTTTCGCATTTGGTTCAGGTTTTTCTGAGTCTGTTCGGGCGATACTGTCGGCGACAAACAACTAGTTATACACTGTTATGTGGCTATGAATTTGCTGGGTTATGACTAGAGGACAAGGTCTCATAGTTGCCTATAACCTAGTTAATTCGGTAATCAGCGGACATACCTCTGGCAGCTTTGTCCACGTGAATGATCTCTTCGCAGAAGTTGAGACAATCCGGATGTTTCTCTTCGACCATATGCGCCAAAAAGTTCAAAAGAGTTGTCTTATTGTCGGCCGACTTGGTTGAGCTGAGTTTGGGCAGGAAACTGATCTCGAAGCCGATGGCCTGTGCGTTACGAGAGCCGGCGTTCATGTAGTTGCCGACGGCCAGCACCAGCTTGACGATCATGGCAAACTTGGACGACTTGCGCAGCTCCTCGCAGGCGATGGTCGCGTTCACCACATCTGGTTTGATGTCGTGCACCGACTCTTCGAATTTCATTTTGAACGAAATGGCATTCAATCGTTTGACTAAGTTCTTGATTGATCCCAACTGAAGACAAAGAACAGTTAATTGGCGTCGTGTGGCCAACCGTTATAATAGGTCTCGCTTTAGACTAAGCTCTTCGAGACCTGGGAACGGCTGGTGGCCATACTCACAGTGAGGGCGAACCGCTCGGCCTCATGCAAGTTGTCGATGTCATTGCGCGACTCTTCCAGCTTCTGGAGCTGGTCGTGAGGCGGAAGGTATTTCAGGATTTGTTGAAGTATATTCTCACTTAAGTATTCTTCGTTCATCGAAATTATATGGTTCTTCAGCTCATCGGCCGACATCTTCACCGAACTCAAGAGAATCACTGTTGAAAACATTAAATCAAAAACAAATGTTAAAAATTTAGAGTCACTATTGAATTACGACAATCCATACTTAGATTTTGTGCAGTCTTCAGGTCTAACACTTTGAGTTCTTTGGTCTTTTTCATGGTCTGCACTCTGTCACTGGTGGCCGACACTTCTTTTTGTATGCGAGCTCTCGGGTCTGAAGAGAAGTATTGTGACAGAGAGTCAAACACGTCTTCGCCGACAAACTGGTCGTCACTCTTGACTTCGACCCAAATCGAGTCCTCGGCTACTTTGGTTGGCGTCAGCTGTTAAATGACAAGATTAAACATCGGAACAATCGATTGAAACTATGATCCAAACCTTTTTCCAATTGGGTTTCTTGAGTGGAGTCTTGGGCTCATATTTTTTGCGTTTGATATCGTAAGGAAATTCCGGCTGAACCGGAGTGACAAACATTGGCATTCCTGGTGGCGGTGGCGGAGGCATTCCCATCCCTGGCAGTGGAGGGGGCGGAGGCGGTCCGCCACCCATTGGCGGAGGAGGTGGCGGCGGCGGAGGGGGAAACCCACCGCCCATTGGAGGCGGCGGTGGCGGAGGAGGTGGCGGACCGCCGGTCATATTTGGAAGTGGCGGAGGGGGCGGTATACCGGATCCGCCGGGCATCGGAGGTGGCGGAGGAATATTCACTTTGGTTCGAGTGGCGGGCGACTGACTTTCGAGTTGTTCAAACTTGGTCTGCAACTGCTGGAGCTTAGCCTCGGCCTCTTCCTTGGCTGTCAACGCCTCTTCCAACTTCTTGTTGAGCTCGGAACTAATCTTTTGGTCCTCTTCTTTGGAACGTTCGACAATGTGATCGATCACATAATCCACTTCTATCTTAAACCGTTTGGTGTGCCGGAAGTCTGGATCGACACCATTCCTGTGCAGAACAATCTGCGAAACACACTCCTCGATGAGTCGATAATAGGCAGGTCTTCAGTAAGACATCAAAATGACATTAATATATGGCCAATACATAGATGCCAAAGAAGTAATGACTAACTAATAATAAAATTAATAAAACAATAACTAAGATAACTAAAAATAAAACTGACTCGATATGTATCGACTGGTTTAGTGTGACACCAGTCGCGCACTTCTCATGTCTGGAGTCAGACTCTGGACACTAGGGGTGCGAAAACATAGTCTACATAATTATTTATCATAACTTTTACCTCGCGTATGTGTCATCCCTAATAAGAAGCAAGTGTTGCAATACAGACAACCAATGGCTTTCAGAAGGAGTATTGCGGACACTATTGCGGATCAAATTAGAGCACTCGTCGATGTCATCCAATTCGAAGCGAATATTGTCGAAGCGTTGACTCATTTCCTCGAAGTCCTCTTCTTTGGCGTTATTAAACACGTTAAGCATATCCAAGAGCTTATCGTTCGGTGTTTTGGTCTGATGTGCTTTGGACGGCATGTCTTCCGATTCGTTGTGTTGTTGATTGGAGAGGAGAGGTAAGAGGGAGTCATCCCATATATCATAGAAACCACTTCTGAAGAATTCATTTCGCAAATGGACTCTAAAATCAAAGTCTTCGTTGTTGGTGATCAAGGCATTGATCAGTTGCATGCAGGCCAGTCTCAGGCCGTTGTTCGGGTGGCGCATGCCGTCGATGATAGGCCCGAACCGTTGTTGAGCACCGGTTTGCTCAGCGCAAACAGTAATTGCTTCGAGTACTTTGTCGTGGCCGTTGATATTCTCTTTATTTACCAAACAGACGGCCGCCAGAAGTTCAGCCACCTCGCTCATCACAGTCTGGAGGTCAGGGTTAGGGTCGAGGGAACGGGCCAAGATGGTGAGCGCTTCCTTGTGCTCAAACACTTGGTTGAAGCCGTCCTGGTTTGGAACAAATAGAAGATTATATGATAACCGATGACATTTAGGGCTATCACTCACCGTATTGTTCATCAGGGCTTTAAGACATTTGATGCACTCGTGCTGTACTTTATATGATTGCCTGACGTAAGAGTTATTTGTCTGCGAGTTGGCCGCATAGCAGTTGTTCAGAATGGCCAGAATGCAGGTCAGGCCCTGGTTTTGGCCGAACTGCTTGACCCACGAGACGGGTTTGTTGGTCAGCTCAATGCGAAGCGACTCAATGTTTCGCATCAACTTATCGCTGTTTATGTCGCGGCCGTTGTCCTCGAAGAACTTGACGTAATCGGTTGGAGTGACGAACCGGGATCTGTTGGAAGCATACTTCTGCTTGTAATGGTTGGCCAACATAGTCTTCTTCTGCTCCACTTTGGTCTGTCGCAGAGGGAACTTCTTCTCTTCACTCAGGTTCATGTCGTCGAGCATTGACTCAAATTGAATGTTGATATCATTGTCGGTCAGCTGATCCAAGTTAGGCAAAGACAATTGTCTTTCATCGCTGGTCAGCAGATGCGGGTCATAAGCGTTGGCCAACTCTTCACTTATGGGACGGTTCGGGTGTGAGTGGCCGTCCGCTCGTAGTCCGCTATTGTTGTTTGCGATTTGGTGCTGACCTCCGACACCGGTCTCGGAGCCATTGTGGCTGTAGTTGGCGTTAGTGGCCGTCTTCTGCTTTGATTTGCCGAAGACAGTGCCCACTCCAGTGATCACATCCTATCAACACAATTGACATCACAATCATAGCTGTCATCGCAACTATCATACAATACTTACAAATTTATTCTTCCGGTTCTTCTTGTCTTTGTTTTTATCATTTTTATCGTATTTATCGGACATTTCGGCCGATATTTGACACAAATTTGCGATAATTTACATTCAAATGATAATTTCAAATCAAACAACTTAATTATCAAATTCCACTTAAAATTGGTTACCTTTCACACATTTGTCTATAATAAGAGACAAAATAAGTCAAATTAAACTAAATTAAATTAAATTAACTTAAAATTAAACAAAATATTTAGAAATGTTTTTATGTTTTGATGCAAATCCTTAAGAACCGCACAAAAGTCACGTCCCATCCGACCGCTCCCTTCCCTCACTGGCGGCGCTCTATAGCCAACACACACAGGTTTGGACCCATAGGTCAGAGTGCAGTCAGCGTTGGCTTCCAATGAGTTGTTGACAGTTGTCGTCGAAGGTCTAGTGTCGAGCGATCGCGCTATACATGCGTTGAGGTGTGTGTCGAGCAGCAGATGAGAGGACGTCTCTGTTGAGTGACAGCCATACATGTGTTGACGTCTGTCTGTGACTGTCAATAGTAATCGTCAATCGGTAGTCAGTGACCAAAGTCGACGACAGCTGACAACTGACTGCAAGCAACCACTTGTCGCACACTGTCATCGATGGCCGGATCAGCTCTTCGTCGTTTGATGGCAGAGTACAAGCAGCTGACTCTGAACCCTCCCGAAGGCATAATCGCCGGACCCATAGACGAGGAGAACTTCTTCGAGTGGGAAGCGCTGATCACTGGTCCGGAGGGCACGTGCTTTGAAGGCGGCGTCTTCACGGCCAGACTCGTCTTTCCCAACGACTACCCCCTGTCTCCGCCCAAAATGCAATTCATTTCAGACATGTTTCACCCGAACATTTATCCCGACGGAAGAGTCTGTATATCTATACTGCACGCGCCCGGCGACGACCCGATGGGCTACGAGTCGAGTGCCGAGCGCTGGTCACCGGTCCAAAGCGTGGAGAAAGTGCTGCTTTCGGTGATCTCGATGTTGGCCGAACCCAACGACGAGAGCGGCGCTAATGTGGACGCGGCAAAGATGTGGAGGACAGACCGCAACCAGTTCTACCGAATTGCCGACAAACTGGTCCGCAAGTCGTTGTCAATCAACTAATTGGAGATTAAACGATAATTGTTCCGTTATTTTGTATCATCTGTTCCCAAATTAAAGCTATATATTGTATAACAGTTATGATCATAACTTATGAATAACGGTTTGATCAACAGTGACCCGAGTGGCCACTGCTCGGGCCAATGGCCACAAGGATTTTCTGTGTGTGTAAAGAGCGCGGGTCTAATGATCTTCACATGTCATTCATATGTAGGTCTGAAGGTAATGAGTGGTGTCGTCACTCCTGAGGAGTGGGCTTTGTTTGTGTGTCACTGCCTTATATGTCAACTGCACTCCATTTAAAGCCCATAACATTCAGCCTTTCATAAGCATCACTGCCATAGACTTAACATTACTGCTCACTCTTCAGCTGGTCATTCCTCGAGAGTTAGCACGCAATGGACGATATCTTCAACTGGTGCAGAGACGGCAACGCGTTTCAGGCGAGGGTATGGCTGGACGACACCACCCACGACATGAACCAAGGGTAGGCCTACAAAACTTGATGGAAAAGTTATCAAATTATTACAGTTTTTGTAATCGCAAATCATTAACCGCTTGTTAACAGCGATGACCACGGCTTCAGTCCACTCCATTGGTCGGCGTTCTCGGGTCGGCTGGGCTTAGTGGAGATGCTGATCGGGAAGGGCGCCCGAATCAATGCGACCAATATGGGCGATGACACCGCTCTTCACTTGGCCGCTGCCCACGGCCACAAGGATGTGGTCCACCAATTGCTCAAACATAAAGCCGATATCAACGCGGTCAACGAACATGGTAACACACCTCTGCACTACGCCTGCTTCTGGGGCTATCAGCTGATCGCGGAGGAACTGATCGAAGCCGGGGCTCTGGTCAATATCGCCAACAAATACGGGGAAACACCTATCGACAAGTGCAAGGGACAGATGAGGCAAGCGCTGCACGAGTTGGCCGAAAGCCTGGGTCAGGAGGTGACCAGAAAGATTGCCTACAAGGACCAGTCGTGGCTGGGCACCAAGGCTCGTTCACGGGATGCCACTCTCTCGCGCTTCTCTGGCCTCAGTCTCACGGAACTCCATCTCCAGCACAAGATATCGTCCACTCCGTCGGGCGAGACCTGGAAAGGCGTTTGGCAGAGAAATGGCACTGAGATTTGCGCCAAGTTTTTGGCCATCGGCGGAGAAATGGCGGCCAGAATTCCCAGGGATTTCTCTGAAGAATATCCCAGACTTAGAATCTTCTCGCACCCGAATGTGCTTCCAGTGATCGGTTGTGTCAATTCGCCACCAAACCTGGTCGTAGTGAACCAGCACATGCAATACGGCACACTGTACCAGGTTCTTCATGAGGGCACAGGTATTGTTGTGGACACACACAAAGCGCTCAAGTTTGCCCTCGACATTGCCCGGGGAATGGCCTTCTTGCACACTCTGAACCCTCTGGTTCCAAGACTTTATCTCTCGTCCAAACATGTGATGGTAAGCAATATTGAACTCCTTGGTCACTCGCATTCATTCAATGGTCTTCTCATATATAGATAGACGAAGACCTGACCGCCCGTATCAATATGGCCGACGCCAAGTTCTCTTTCCAAGAGCGCAACAAGGTGTACAACCCGGCGTGGATGGCGCCCGAAGCACTCCAGAAGAAGCACACGGACATCAACGTAAAGGCCGCTGACATGTGGTCATTCGCCATCTTGTTGTGGGAGTTGGCCACAAGACAAGTGCCTTTCGCCGACCTGTCACCCATGGAAATAGGCATGAAAGTGGCTCTCGAGGCACTCCGGGTCAACATTCCTGCGGGTGTCTCGCCCCAAATGGCCAGACTCATCAGGATATGCATGAATGAAGAGCCGGGAAAGAGGCCTACCTTTGACCAGGTGGTGCCGATTCTGGAGAAGATGAAACAATCATAGAATGTGTTCTTTTATTAACCATTAGATTCTACTATAATATAATTTACTCCAATTTACATCAATTTGCTATCACTTTATTCAATGTAATGTAATGTTCTATTTATTAACAAAATAATGACCAAAATAACAAATAAATGAGTTTATGAGCTGATCTCGTCCACCAAATCACACATAAGAGCGTCCAAATGGTAACTATTGTCACTCGTCATGTCGTCGCTCTTGAGTTGGTCTCTCTGGTCAGCGGACAGCTGTGAGTGTAGGCCAATGCCGTCGCCATTGAGCCCGAGTCCGGTCACCTTAGATGTCTGGTCTTGTATGGCCGCGACGGCCGAATTGATCATATCGTTGACGCGTTCAATCTGTTTGTTGAGTCTGGCGGTGGTCTCAAAGCGTTGCCGTTTATGCGATTGCATCAGAACTCGGATCGACTCCCGGGCCTGATGTGGACGCAACTCATTGATCAGGTGATGCATCTGCGCCACAATGGCAATCATCATCGATCAGGTTGATTGCGAAAAAGACAAAGGTCACATACCGTGATGAATAGGAGCTGAATGTCAGTGCACTTCTCTTCTCTCTTCGGTGTCTCCGGACATCTGACCATCACATCCAACAGATCCAAGAAGTTAACTAATATCGAAGCATTCATTTTCTTCAGCTCTCTTCGGTGGTCATACTCTCGGGGGTATAGTCTTCTGAGTCCTTGGGATTCTAGAGATCTGATGATATGATCGTCGATGGCAATGGTTTGACCGAACATCGAGTACTGGCCATCGGTTATAGGTCTGGGAGGAGACGGACACACATTGTTGGCCACATTGTCATCGGCGAAGGCATTGATGTAACGCATGGGAGGCAACGGGAACACCGACGAAGTGGTGGCCGCCTCTGCGGCCGAGTTGTTGGCCATTGCTTTGTCACCGATGGCTGAGTGGCTGACAACTGTCAACAGTGATGCCAAGAGTGGACGTAATGTCTGCGCGGATGTTGGCGTCGATTGAGTGCAGTGTTTGGCTGTTTGTGTGGACTCTCTGTTCAGTGTTGAGTCTCAGTCTCCATAGACTATAGTCTGTGGACTCAATAGACGACTCGTTTGACGCCATTTTGCTGTTTGGACACCACTTCCGAAGCTATTTGTCCGCAGTTCCACCCCATTGGCCAGTGATTAGTGGTTCCAGTGGTCGGCTGTCGAGTGAGCGAGTGGTGAGACCACTGCGGAGACAGCGCTGCCGCTCACTGCGGACACGGATAACACCATAAGAGACTTCTGCTGTGAATAGGTCTGACCTCAGAGTCAGTCAGACTCCGATCGATGGCCTCAAGTAGTGTCTCGTCAAGAAGTGAGTTCATAGTGGGCGCCAAATACCGGTTAGTCAGGAAGATTGGTTCGGGAAGCTTCGGCGACATATACCTGGGTAAGTGTGGCCATCGATATGTGTGTGTGTGGAGCGTCAGACGTGTGCACCAATTGTCAACTGATGACTGACTTTGTCTTTGTCTTTGTGTTAGGCATCAACATCACCAATGGCGAAGAGGTGGGCGTCAAACTGGAGTCAACTAAGGCCCGACACCCGCAACTGCTCTACGAGTCCAAACTGTACAAACTGCTCCAGGGAGGGGTCGGCATACCCCACATCCGATGGTCAGTCCCGCGGTGACACCGTTTGCGTCGTTTGCTTCACTGCTTTGTCTTTGTGTCCGTCAGGTACGGCCAGGAGCGCGACTACAACGTGCTGGTGATGGACCTGTTGGGGCCCAGTCTGGAAGACCTGTTCAACTTCTGCTCGCGTCGGTTCACAATGAAGACGGTGCTGATGTTGGCCGACCAGATGATCGGCCGCATCGAGTTTGTCCACAACAAGAACTTCATTCATCGCGACATTAAACCGGATAACTTCCTGATGGGAATCGGCAGACATTGCAATAAATTGTTTCTCATCGACTTCGGTCTCGCAAAGAAGTATAGAGATAACCGAACCCGTCAGCACATCCCCTATAGAGAGGATAAGAACCTGACGGGCACTGCCCGCTACGCGTCGATCAATGCCCACTTGGGTTAGTATCGATGTGTCCATTGCGACCGCTGTGACTAAATCTCTCTGTCTGTCTGTCCTTCTGTCCCATAGGCATCGAGCAGTCCCGGCGGGACGACATGGAGTCGTTGGGCTATGTGCTCATGTACTTCAACCGCGGTTCGCTGCCCTGGCAGGGCCTGAAGGCGGCCACCAAGAAGCAAAAGTATGAGAAGATATCCGAGAAGAAGATGTCGACCCCGATCGAGGTGTTATGCAAGGGCTACCCAGCTGAGTTTTCCATGTACCTCAACTACTGTCGAGGTCTTAGGTTCGAAGAGGCGCCCGACTATATGTATTTAAGACAATTGTTTCGGATCCTGTTCCGCACGCTTAACCACCAGTACGACTACATCTTCGACTGGACTATGCTTAAGCAGAAGGCCGCGCAGAACGCGGCTCAGGCGGGCGGCTCGTCCTCGCAGAACGTGACCACCACTGGCCCGACCGGCACTCGCTAGCTGTGAACCGTTGGCCGGTTCGGTCAGTTCGCGGTCACTCCACTCGATTCGATTCACTCTACTCTACAAACTCTATAATTATAATTAATTCTTATCATAACTCGAAGTGATAACTGTTGGAAGAGTCGATACACTTATCCGTTGACTAATTATTCGATTAATAAATACATAAAAAGCCATTATTTGAGTCGAAGTCCAACCAAATAATGACTACCAATGCTATCACTAAATGTTTGGTTCAAATAGTTGTTGAAAATATCGCTTATTTTCAATCGATATATCAATTAATGAATTATTATTATTATCTTATTATTAATATTATTATTATTATTATTCCATTTAATTTGTATTAAAATTGAACTTCAATTCAGTTAATGATATGATTATTATTTTTTAATTGTAATTATTTCAATGTAACTTCGATTACCATTAAAATTAAAAACTAATATTATATTATTATAAAAGATTCATTTGATAATTGGTAATTGCAGAGAAATCTAGCAATCTCTATTAAGAATTAGCTTGGTGAAGACCTTCTGAAGACCTGGTTTGGCGGCAATGTTCAACGCACTGTTCACACAAGACGTGCCACTCGTGTGGTGAGTGTTGAAGCGTTGAGCCCATTGTCTGTGTTGTGTGTGTTGTGTAGAGTAGAGCACATGTAATGTCGTTTGTTGTCACGATTGCGTTGGCGTTGGTGTCCGAGTGTTGCCATTTGTATATCGTATCAGCCATTCATCAAAAATGGAGGTTCGCTACCATAGTTCAGATGACAGTCCTCTCTAACGCCAGCTTAGCCTCACTGACCGCCCGCCGGCCACCACTGGCCACATGAGCCGCACTGCTCTCTTGTTTGCCGGCCATTAGGTTTGGCGCAAAACCACTGCTTTCACCGCTTTCTCACGTAAATACTGTTTCTATGGACGCATGACTGGTCGCCATCCCTCGGCCTCTGGCCAAACACTGCCCGCCCGACACTCACTCTCCCGTCCACTGACCACCACTCCTACCCGTCTATGTCATGCCTGCCATTCGTTGTCACTATTGACCACAATCTCAGCCCAATTGTTGTCGTCTGTCTGTTGCCTCACTAATATCTGTTTCAACCAATCAGAGCGATCCAAGCGATCCGTCAAAGCCGGTAAAGATGCCGCTCACGGCCGCCAAGACTTCCTCACTGGGCAAACAGTCTCCCGTTAAACAGTCGTGCGAATGGTGTGAGGATCCGAAGAGACGGCTGAGGTTCGACTTGACCAACAACAACGCGAAGAAGAAGTTCTGTTCCATCGAGTGTCTCAACCAATACAAGAACACATATCTTAAGGTAGATATGCCCTGTCAGACAAGTGTGACCACAAAGTTGACTGCATTGACACCATTGCAGACCACTTGCAATACGTGCAACCAACTGATCCAAAACGGAACCGACGGCGACCAGTGCCGGACTGTGGACAGCAAAGACTTTTGTTCGGCTGAATGCCTACAGAAATACCATCTGAAGGAGAACCAGAAACGGAAGAGTCAGTCGTCGACACCAGTGCTGAACATTTCTCAGACAATTAGTGATACGCCGGACACGACAACAACAACCGGCAACCACACCGACAGCAAGAGTGCGGCCGCGAATAATGTGGCCAAACGACGGAAAGTCAAACCTCGGTTGGTCTCCGGGCCTAGTTTTCAGTTAGAACTTTTCGATCAGTTCGATTGGGGCGCATACCTGGCCGAGGAGGGCGGCACTCCGGCCCCGACCAACTGCTTCAAACAGCATTTGGAACCGCCTATCAATGAGTTTAAAATGGGTCAGAAGTTGGAAGCCCTCGACCCGCGCAACCCTACCTCGACGTGTGTGGCCACTGTTGTCGGGTTTATTGGGCCACGACTTCAGCTCAGACTCGACGGCAGTGATAAGTCCAACGACTTCTGGGAGTTAGTAGACTCGGAATCAATAGCCCCGATCGGCACTTGTGAGAAGAACGGGGAACTCCTTCAACCTCCTCTCGGCTTCCTCAAGAACCCGTCCCAGTGGCCGATGTTTTTGTGCCAGATTCTGGACCCCGAGAAGGCAGAAGAGGAGAGAGCGCCGCATAAAGTGTTTAAGCCGACCCCTCATACTCCCAAATCTAACAAATTCGAGGTCGGGATGAAACTCGAAGCGGTCGACAAGAAGAACCCTCGACTCATATGTCCGGCCACTATCGGCGACGTGAATGAGGATAACATTTTAGTCCAATTCGACGGATGGAAGGGTGCGTTCGACTATTGGTGTCGATTTGACTCGAGAAACATATTTCCCGTCGGTTGGTGTCAGAAGAGTGGACACCCTCTGCAACCGCCCGGATCTAAAGGTATGTCGTGTCCTGAATCCGACTTTTAGGAGACCAGAACCGGGTTTATCGAAAAGCAGTGCGAAAGAGAGAGATTGAGGGCTCAAACCATTGCCGTCTATAGTTCTTGGATTACACGAGCTATAGATGGCCAAGACTTGGAGTACAGCCCTTCTTTCATATCCCGGTTCCGGTGACCTAAAACTAAACCTATTCTAACCTCAGTCCAATCAGCTACCAAAGGCAGAGGCAAATACCCGACAAAAGTGACACCTATTCAACCGGCAATTGTGAGTCCGCCGCCTGAGCCCTTACCCCCGCCTCCCAAACTGGAATCGCCACTTCCCAAGCAAGAAGTGTCATCTGCACAGTCTCAGCCACCACCTACTAAGCCACAACTTACGCCCCAAAAGCCCCTGTCGGCGCCCAAGCCGCCAGCGCCGGCCCCCAAGCCGCCAGCCCCAGCCCCAAAGAACCAAGTACAAGTCCAAAAGCCGAAGCCGACCCCTGTCCCCAGACCCAAACCAAATCCTCCCAAACTGACGCCTGTGATGCCTGTAAAAGAAGAATCGAGTCCTTCGCAGACCAGTCATACGTCTGCGCCCACGCAAACCGATGTCTCACTGCAGACGACATCCACTATAAGACCACTTTCGACAAACCCAACCGAATGGACGATCGAAGATGTGATCAGATACTTGAAACTTCAAGAGCCTAACCTCGAACAACACGCCGACACATTCAGGAAGCACGTGAGTGACCGCCGATGAACACCGATTAGACAATGATGTGCTAACACTTGTTGTGATGACTGTTGCAGGAGATCGACGGCAAAGCATTCCTCCTCCTCAACAGTGATATGATGATGAAGTACATGGGCCTCAAGTTGGGGCCGGCACTCAAGATTTGTAATATTGTCGAACGCCTTAAGCCGAACAGTAGACGGATGGCAAACTGAAATAATCACCCTAGGTCGAACGAATGAATTGTTATTTAATTGATAATTGATTGTTGAAACTTATGAATGGATTCATAAAAACTATTCAAATTAATTTAATACACAAAACATACAAAACTCTCTAATCGGTGTAAATTGTTACATCCCATGTTGCAATTTGGTTAATAAAGACCGAGACAAAGCTAGTCTCCAGTCTTCTTCGCGCGGTTGGCATCAGAGGGCAGACTGGAGGCCGTCGGCACCTGTGCTCCGATCACTGGAGTTGTCGAGCACTCGAGGCTCTGGTTTATCGCCAAACAAGAGATTAGAAGCGAAACAAAAATAACAGTTAATCACAAATCATAAGTCAATAGACATTCGGAACGTTAGCCAAACAGTAGTCTAAATGGAGTGGGATTTGAGTTATCGCTGGTTTCGAGTCAGACATTAATTTATGCCAAATATTATCGCATATAAAACACTTATACGACACTTGACTTTACATAAGCCGATAGCTATTGTCAGCACTGCTCACAGCCATTGCCACTATACTGACCGCACGCATACCCACTGACCATCTGGTGGTCAGATCGGGAGCACCGGCCGTGAATTAGCATGATTGTTAGGTGTTAGGCCCGAATGTGTGCTTGCACTAGCCAATATGGTGGTCTCTAAGCTCTATTTAGCATGCTGAGTGTAGTGCTCATGGTCATCCCTGCCACTTGCGAGCAAAGGTTTGTTCATTTCTCCTAATATTTAGTTTTATCGCAATTCAGTCGCATATCAGTGACAGGTCTTCAAATGGATTTACTTCTTATCAGAGACGGTCTCTCTCTTTGACGAAACACTTGACGAGCGAAACGCAAATCGAGAGCACAACTGCCACAACACGACTGTGCGATAAACACATTGGAGACTTGCATCGCTAACTTTGCTAACTTATGTTTGGATCATTGGACACAACGACAGATAAGGCGTTGATTTGGCCACTGATTAGAGCGATGCAACACAACTCAGATAAAGGGATGCGAGCGCTCAGACTCTGCTATCAGTTGACGGACTCATCGATGGGTGAAATTGAATTGCAAGACAAGTCATAAACAGATAAGACTGTGACAGCTAAACAACAAAATAATAGTCGTGTGAATCGACTTTAATTAGCACTACTATTATCGACAGTCATTCGAATAGAAGTCTAATTATTAGCTAAATGTATGATAATTTGACGTTTGGTCAAAGAGAGCGCTTCTGAAGACCAGCTGAAGACGAGCGACAATTGCATTAAACACTATCGTTAGGGCTCTTGTGATGAGAGGTGTAATTCACAGTTGGCTTACGTTTTCTCTTGGCTTTAATATCGGTGGCAATCATTGAAAATTAAAACTCATTTTCCCACAGAAAAGACAAAACAAAAGCCAACCGACACTTCAGACTCGGCTCAAAAGTTCATATATCGTTAGATTACTTGTACAACACTTGTTCCCAATGTTCTCCCATAGCAAGATAGTCTCGCATACTGTCTAGCACTGTCCAATTCATCATTAGTAACAAGCTCAATTTGGAGCTCAAATTGTGCGATGAAGTGCCAAAAGAGATGATCTGAAAGTGTTTTTTCGTTGAAAAACTAATTCCAATGCAATAAATAGCAAATGAGTGCAATCCGAGGCCCGAATGCGTGCGCTCTTTATTTTACACCAAATTATTTGCTGAAATGAGAAAGTAATTTAGGGCTCCATTCGATGACACTCTTGCTCTTTCAGGTTCTCCTCGAGTCTGTGTATCGGATCTGATTGGCCTCGAGACTACGCCAGAGCCTCAACTGAGCAAACCCTGAGAGTCAGACTTGGCTTTTAAAGCTTTTCGAGCGGCAAACTGATGAGACCAAGAGCAAATAATCTTGCTAGAATCACTTGAAACATCAAATACACATAGGAGCACAAGACTAACAACATTTGCTCGTTAAAAATAAAGCAAATCGAATGGCAACAAGATATTGTTTGGAGTGTTATGCAAACATCGCTACTTTTTTGTTAGTCAATTGGTATCTTGTTTTCCTTCCTCTGGTGAGTCGAGCCCTCAATACTCAATATAGTTGAGACACTGTTCTGGTTTGAGAGCCCGGAGCGCACCGGCAATGGAGACCCGGAGCACAGGACTTGTTGAAGAGTCTGCAAATTTGTGAGGCCGCCCAATAATTGGCTGTGCAAATAGCTGTAGGCGCTCTTGGCATAGAGGGGCTGACAGGAGGCCTCGCTTAGTCTAAATGAAATGACCGATCAAATCATGTTTTGGCCAAAAATTGTCTGAAAAACGACTCGGATTTGAATGAATTCCTTAGAATACAAAACTATTTTTTTTCGAAGCATTTGTATTGCATTTGTAGTTCAGTGGAGACCAGTGGAGGCAAAAAGTGGAGACAATTGTCTTCAAGTGATTCTATCACTTGTTTCTGCTATCAATCGTACCGACACTCAGAGCACAAATGATTGCGATTTTGCCGCAAAAAGAAGTAATCTTCGAGTTTTTTATTCGTTTGACTTTCGCTTCTCTTTAAATATACATTTGATTTGAGGTCTAATTTACGGTTCACTTAAGTCAAGCAATTTTTATTACAAAATTGTCGCTCATTTGCCAAAAAGTTAACAATGGGTCGGAATTTGTGAGTTGGCACCGGCTTTCTTACCGGAAACAGTGAACAGTGTGTCAGCTGGGTCAATTTGGTAGTTTAGTTGATCACAATACTTATCATTACATCAGCATATATAAATTTATATATATATTAGTAAGCATATAAGCAAGGTTATAGTATTCTATTAGTTACTGACCACATGGAAACCAAATCATTACATTAGTTGAGTTCATATTTCATATTCAGTTAGCATTCAGTATCGATACGAGTG